>CAKNXH010048903.1:5517-18443 GCA_932178445.1 Andricus quercusramuli
AAAGAAGAACGAGAAGATGGAAAAATGGAGGACAATATGGAAAGAAGAAGGGGAAGATTGAAAATGAAACCGTCAAAAATTAAGGTTGGTAAAATATAATGAGGAAGAGTTATAAATATCGTCGACAAGTGAGAAATGGCAAGAAAAAAAAGCGATTTTACGAAATGATGAATGGAGGAAGAACAGACAGTTGAAAGGAGAAGGAGAAGTTGATGAAAAGAAGGAAGAGGTGTAAAATAGAAGGAGAATGTAAAAAAGAAAGAGATGGTGCAAAGTCGAAGCAGTTAATAAAAAAAGAAGGAGAAGATGCAGCGAAGAAGAAGAAGAAGAAGGTGGAAATGAGAATGATAATGTGGGAAGAAAAAAAGAAGGTGAACAGAAGGAGTAGGTGGAAAGTAGAAGTAGAAGATGAGAAGAAGAAGTAGAAGGTGACAAATATAAGGAGAAGGTGAATAGGGAAAGGTTAAGGTAAGAAGGGAAAGGAGAAGGTGGAAGGAAATAGGAGAAGGTGGAAAGGAGGAGGAGTTGAGAAGAAAGAATGAATAGAAAGAAGAATAAGGTGAAAAGAAGGAGAAGGCGGTAAGTAAAAGGAAAAGATAAGAAAAATAATTAGAAGATGGAAAGTCGTCAGAGAAGGTGGAAAGTAGAATGGGGAGTAGGAAAAGAAAAAGTGAAGAAGAAGAAGCAGAGGGTGGGAAGAAGAAACAGATTTTTCAAAGAAGGAGTAGCTTGAATGAAGAAGGGAAGGTGGAAAGAGCAAGGAGTAGATGCGCAGAAGAAGAAGGTGGAAAGAAGGAGAAGAAGTTAGAAAAAAAGGACATGGAAAGGAGGAGGCGATGGTAGACAGAGAGAGAAGATATAAAGTCAAAGGAGAAGATAAAAATAAGTAGTGGGTAAAAAGTCAGAGGAGAAGGTGAAAAGAAGGAGGAGAAGGTAGAATGAAGGAGAAAAGTTGAGAAGAAGGGGGAAATGGAAAGAAGGAGAAGGTGGAGAGAAAAAGGATGTGGAAAGTAGGAGAGGGAGAAGATAAAAAGAAGAATTAGAAGGTGGAAAGTCTAAGGAGAAAGTGGAAAAAGTTGTAGGTGGAAGTAGAAGAGAAGATAAAAAGAATAAGTGGAAGGCGGAAAGTTTGAGGAGAAGTTGAAAAGAAAAAGATGAATGTGGAAAGAATAAGGAGAAGGTATGAGGAAGAAAAAGAAGGTAGAAACAATGATGATGCTGCAGGAAGAAGGATAAGTTGGAAGGAAGAACGAGAAGATGAAAAGAAGGAGGAGAAGATGGAAAGAAGGAGGGGAAGATTGAAACGGAAACTGTCAAAAATTAAGGTTAGAAAAAGTTAATCAGGAAGAGTTTTAAATATCTTCGACAAGTGGGAAATGGAAAGAAAGAAAAACGATTCTACGAAATGATGATCAGGGGAAGAACAGAAAGTGAAAAGAAGAAGGAGAAGTTGAAAAAAAGAAGGAAGGGGTGTAAAGCAGAAGGAGAATGTAAAGACGGAAGAGATGATGCGAAGTCGAAGCAGTAGGCAAAAAAAGAAGGAGAAGATAGGAGGAGTAAGGAGAAGATGCAACGAAGAAGAAGGTGGGAATAAGGAGGAGAATGTGGAAAAAAGGAGAATTTGGAAAAGAAGAATGGATGGAAAGAAGAAGATGGAAAGAAGTAGAAGGCGGTGACTAGAAGGGAAAGATAAGAAGTATAATTGGAAGGTGGAAATTCGAAAGAGAAGGTGGAAAGTAGAATGGGGAGGATGAAAAGAAAAGGTGGAGAGAAGAATGAGAGGGTGGGAAGAAGAAGCAGATTTTGCAAAGAAGGAGTAGGTGGAAAGAGTAAGAAGTAGATACAAAGAATAAGAAAAGTGGGTAGAAGGAGAATATGGGAATAAGGAGCGGAATATGGAAACTGCGACCGTTAAAAATGAAGATTTGAAAAAAATTAGTAATAAAGAGTCGTAAATACCGTCGGGGGGGGGGGGGATAACAGAAGATGGAAAGAAGGATGAAGAGAAGGAAAGAAGAAGGTGAAAAATGGAAAGAGAAAGAAAAAAGGAAGAATAGGTGGAAAGTCGAAGGTGAAGATAGACAAAATAAGACGATGGTGGAAAGAAGAAGGAGAAGGTGAAAAGAAGGAGAAGATGGAAATGAGAAGGGGGAGATTGAAACTGAAACTGTCAAAAATAAAAATTCAAACAAAGTTAATAAAAAAGAGTCGTAAATATCGTCGAAGAGTGGAAAATAAAAAGAAAGGAAAGCGATTGTAGAAAATGATGAATGAGGGAAAAACAGGAGATAGAGCGAAGGGTGAGGGTGAGGTAGGAAGAAGGTGGAAAGAAGAAGAAGGTGGAACGTAAAAGGAGAAAGTAAAAAGAAGAAGGAGTGGGTAGAAAGTAGGAGAACAAGGTGGAAGAATTAAGGCGAAGGTAGAAAGAAGAAGATGATGGAAATGAGAAGAGGAACATTGAAACTGAGACGGTTAAAAATAGAGATTCAAGAAAAGTTATTCAGAATGAGTCGTAAATATCTTCGAACATTAGAAAATGGAAAGGAAGGAAAGCGATTGTAAGAAATGATACATGGAGGAAGAACAGAAGATTGAAAGAAGACGGAGCAGTTGTAAAAAAGAAGAAGGTGGAAAGTAGGAGAGCCTAAGAAGAAAACAAAAGTACAAAGAAGGAGAAGGTAGGAAGAGGGTGAAGGTGGGAATAAGAAGATTGGATGGGGAGAAAAAGAGGAAGGGAGAAGGAAAGTTGGAAAAACGAGAAGATGAAAAGGACAAGTAGAAGATGGAAAGTGAAATGAAAAGGTAAAAAGCAGAAGGTGGAAAGAAGGAGGAGATGGAAAGAAGGAGATGGAGAGAAGGAGGCTGAAAGAAGAAGTAGATACAAAGCAAAATGACAAGATAAAAAAAAAAAAAAAAAAAAAAAAAAAAGAAGTAAGAGGTGGGAAGTCGAAGGAGATGGTGAAAAGAAGAAGAATGTGTAAAGAAGAAGGAGAAGGTGGAAAGAAGAAGGGGAAGTTGAAAATAAGGAAATGAAAAGAAGAAGGTGGAGAGAAGGAGAATGTGGAAAGTAGAAGGAGCAGATAAAAAAAGGAATTAGACGGTGGAAAGTCAGAGAAGAATGTGAAAAAAAGGAGTATTCATAAAGTAGGAGGTGAAGATAAAAACAAGAAGTAGAAAGTGGAAAGTCTAAGGAGAAGATGAAAAAAAGAAGGTCAAGGTGGAAAGCATAATGAGAAGGTGGAAGGAAGGAGAAAAGTTGGAAAGAAGAAGAAGATGGAAAGAAGGAGAAAACGGAAAGTAGAAGGAGAAAATAAAAAGAAGAATTAGAAGGTGAAAAGTCGAAAGAGAAGGTGGAAAGTGGAATAGGGAGGGTGAAAGAAGATGACGGAGAAAAGAAGAAGAAGAAGAGGGTGGAAAGAAGAAGCAGAGGATGAAAACAAACAATGAGAAGGTGGAAAGAAGGAGATAAAGAGAAAGAGAAAACGGGAGAGGAAGAGGGGAAGTAAACTGGAAAGAAGGAAAGAAGTAATGAATAAAATCATAAACCTACTCATCATCCATTCCAAGAAGATACCCCAGTCCTCGCCAAAGGTGACAAAAAGCCTCCAAATCTTCCTCAGTCGCATTATGAGCACCAAAAGATTTAGGGTACAAAATCATCAATCCCACAAATCCACATTGGGTCGCCACCATTTCTCCCTGATGTAACCCTTTCGGTCTCATACCTATGAACTCAGGATTTCGAAAAACCATATAAGGGCACTGCCCTGGGGCAGGTTCAGGACAAGCTGATTGGAAATCTTGTTGAAGAATATCTCTTGTAGGACAATATAGATTCTTAATTTTAGCCTCTTCATCTATATCCTCATTTTTGGTTTTTTCCAATCTCTTTCGAATATTTGTGTGCATTTTTCTGACTGCCTGAATGTCATTATAAGCCGCTGTACCCTTCGTCCAAGGATCCTCCAAGTTCCAATTTCTCACACGCGTATTTGTTGAGAGGTATCTTGAAAGAAAAATATAATGATAAATATATGTTTCTTTTTGTTACCATCTCCTTATTCTCTTTTCTTCTTTTTTCAACCTTTCTAGCTTCTTTTTCATCTAAACTATCTTTGTTTCTCTTCTCTTTATTTTCCTTCTCCTACCTCTTTTACCGCTTTCCTTTATTCCATTTACACCTCGCACAATTTTTTCCCCATCTTTTATCAATTCTATTTCCTCCCCTTTTATATCTTCCTCTATTATTTGCTTCCAGGGTTTTTCATTCATTCCTTGATCCTTCCCTCTCCTCTCCTCTTTCCCTTCCTCTGCCTACTATGCTACCCTTTCTCTTCTGTTGTCATCCATCCTCTATTTCTCTTCACCTTCTTCATTCTATTTGACCTTCTCTTTTCTACATTAATTTTCTCTCTTTTTCTATACGTCTTTTCCTCAGCTTTTCACTTCTGCCCTCCTTTCCCTAACTCTTCCGCTTTGCCTGATCTAAAAAATAAAAATGAAGCAAAATCTCACCTTTTGAAGGCCGTATAAGGCGTACTTGACTTCCCAGTGATAATCAAAGGTTTCAATGCGTCCTCAAACGAAAATAAAACAAAAAGTGACAACATCTGTGAATACGCCAATCCAAAAGCATAATCCCTGCCAAATTTTTGTCCCCTTTTAAATTTCTCCATATCTAACCAATCCGGCCTTTCCTCAGGCGATCTTCCACAATCTCCATCAAAAGCAATTCCAACTACAAAATCTGCTATGCTATCGGGTGTACCTGGTAACTCCATCTTCAGTTTATTGTGCAACCAATCTTTTTTCTCTCTTTTGGACCACTTCTCAAAATTTTCGGGAAAGTCGCCTTTGCTCAACCATTTTCTCAACTTGGCATCTAAATCGCCTTCCTGCTTCTCGGAAGCTTCCAAATTAAGAATAATTTCATCATGGTTCGATGATTTGTTACTTCCTATGCTTTCCTGAATCTTCTCTCCTTCCTCTATTTCATTGTATAATTTTCTTGAATCTCTGCTAAAACCATTGTCATTATTACTCTCTTTTATTAGTTCCACTTCTTGGAATTTTTCGGTTTTTGTTGGAGAGTTTCGGATTTCGAGAATACGGGGAGAAATTTGGTCCTTCATTTTTTTCGAATCTTAGACTGTGTTTATTTTTATGTAGACTTCTTTACCTAAAACAGAAAAGAATACATTGAAATAGATAATGAAGATAATGAAGAGAATAATTTCAAAATAAGGTGGTGGGCCAAGTGAAATTGGAATTAGGATGAAAAACTGAAGGAGTGGAGAGAAGCGAAAGATTAAAGAAGATGGAAATGGTGAAAAGTAGGGAGAAGAGGGAATAAAGTATAAAAGGAATAGCCCAAAGTTATTAAAGAGATAGGAGAAGAAAAATTAAAGTAAGGTTAATAAGGAAAGGAGGCTAAGGAAGGAAATGAAGGAACTAAGTTTGGAAAATGAGGCTAAAAGGAGAATAGATTTCAAGTAGATGTAAACAAGGAAATAGAGAAGGTTAGAAGGAAAATACTAACATAAGAGATAGGAAAATAAAGAGGAAGAAAAATGAGAAAGAATTGAAAGATGCAATTATGATTGAATGCGAAGACAAGATTGGAGGAATGTAATAGATTGAGGAGGAAAGAGGGAGAGATGAAGAAAAGTGAAGGATTAGCGAAGTAGATGAATTGAGAATTAAAACTAAAGACTCGACAATCAGAAAAAGAAAGAAATGGCAATTGTGAACAAGGGTATGAGGCCCAAAATGAATACCTCAACGTTGTAAAAGAGATAGAAGAAAAATGTTAAGAAGCTAAGAAGGTTTTTAGGGAAGGAAGTGAATAAAGTAAGTATGAATGGAGAAAGGATGAAAAAATTGAGGAAGAAATTAAGGGAGAACACAAAAATAGAAAAAAATATTGGCTGAGAAAGTGGGATGAGAGGAAAGAAAATTAGAATCCAGATAGTAGGAAGAAAGGAGAGAAATATAGAGTGATGAATTAAGGGAGAAGGAAAAGCAGAAAGAGTAAAATTGAAGTGAGGAAAAGTAGGAAGAGAAATTTCAGTTAGAGAGAAAGGACTCCTGATAGGGAGAGACAAAAGTATGGAAAAGTATGGAAAAAATATAATTAAGGTACATTTCCTACAACAGGAAAGTATAGATTTTAAGAAAGGAATGAGAAGAAGTTGAGATATTGTTCTCTGAGGAAAGCTAAATGAGAAAAAAAATTGATATCTGATGTAAAAAACAATTTAAAAATAAGGAGAAATGAAAATAGATGAAGAGAAAAAATAGAGAAGTGAAGTAAAGTGATAGATAAAGGAAGAAGTAGATAAATGAGGATTAAGGTTAAAGGTGATAAAGGACCGTAAAGAGCCAAGAATAGAAAAAAAGGAAGTGGAAATAGTGAAAGGTTTGGGGAAAAGGGTATAGGTTCAAAAAAGTTAGGACAAGCAAAATGGAAAGAAGTGAAAAGAATTTGTAAGAAAGGAAAGAAATATAGAATGATAAATTGAAGCAAATGGAAAAGTAGAGAAAAAGCTAAATTTAAATTTTGGAAAGAAAAGGTAGAGGAAAGTCAGTAAGAGAGAAAGGACTGCTATGGCTGGGGGGAAAAATCTTGGATGGAAGGATAATAGTGAAGGAAAAGGGTAAAAGGTTACAGAGGACGATGAAGAGTCAAAAATATGAGAAGAGGAAATGGACTCAGTGAAAAGTAGGAGGAAATTGGTATGAGGTCAAAAGGAATAATCGAAGGTTGTAAAATAGGTAGGAGAAGCAAAATGGAAAGAAATTAAGAAGAATTTGTTTGGAACAAAATAATAGAAGTAAGTTTGAATAGTGATAAGATGAAGAAAAACAGAAAAATTGAAGTGGTGGGAAAAGGAAGAGGAAAGTCAGAAAAAGAGAAAGGATTCCTTAAAGGAGGAGAAAAATTGGTGGATGAAAGAATAAGAAATGAAAATAATGCTCCTTAATTAAGAATGAAGAATTTTAAATTAAGGAGGAGGGTCATAGGAAGTAGTGATGAAATGGTATAATGGAAGAAAAGTGAAGGATTAAATAAGGAATAGACGAATTTGGAACTGAGATAAAAGGTTATAGAGGACGATGAAGAGTCAAGCATGGGAAAAGAGGAAATGGAAATCGTGAAATGTAGGAGAAAATTAGTATAAGGTCCAATAGGAATAATCTGAAGTTGTAAATGAGGTAGGAGAAGCAAAATGTAAAGAAAAAAAGAAGGATTCGTGTGGGAGAAAATAAAGGAAGTAAGTTTGAATGAAAATTAAAATTTCAAAGACAGGAAAATTAAAGTGGTCAGAAAAGGAGAGTTAGTTAAAGGCAATGGACTTCTTAACGGGAGAGAAAAGCGGTGGACAAAAGGATGATAGGGAAGGAAAAGAGAAAATGAGGATAAGAAGTAGAAAATTAATATGTCAAAGTGATAAAAGATTAAAGACATTGAAATAATGTTCCTTAATGAAGAATGAAGCGTTTTAAAGTAAGGAGGAGGGCCAAGGGAAGTGGTCATGAAAATGCATAGAAGAAGAAAAGTAAAGGATTGAAGAAGAAGTACCAAAATTTGAATTAGGGCAAAATGTTCTAAAGGACGATAAAGAGTCAAGAATGGAAAAAGAGAAAATAGAAAAAGTAAAAAGTAGGAGAAAATTGAAATAAGGTCAATAGGAATAATCTAAAGTAGTAAAATAGGTAGTAGAAGCAAAATGGAAAGAAGGGAAGAAGGATTTGTGAGGAAGGAAATAGAGAAAGTAAGTTTAAATGGAAATAAAATAGAGAAACAGGATCATTCAAGTGGTGGGAAAATAAAGAGAAAAGTCAGTAAAAGAGAAAGTACTTCTTAACGGAGAAGGAAAAGCGGTGGACGAAAGAATAATAGAAGAGGAAAAGGAATAATGGAGAAGAGAAGTAGAAATATAAATGAGAGAAAAGGAATGTGAAAATTAGAACAATATGAAAAGCAAGAGAGGAAGAAAGTTTGAATGAGGATAGGGAAGTAAGATATGAATAATATAGTCTAAGGAATGAATGCACAGAAAAAAATATTGAGATATTGTTCTCCAAGTAAAATAAAACGCGAAATGAAAATATTTCTTGTTAATAAAGAATAAAGAATTTTGAAGTTAGGAGTAGGGGCAAGGGAAGTAGTGATGAAATGGCAGAATGGAAGAAAATTGGAGGATTATATAAGAAGTAGATAATTTTAGAATTGAGATAAAAGGTTATAGAGGACGATAAAGAGTCAGGAATGGAAAAAAAGGGAATGGAAATAGTGAAAAGTAGGAGAAAATTGGTATAAGGTCCAGTAGAAATAATCTAAAGTTGTGAAAGAGTTAGGAGAAGCAAAATGGAGAAAAGGGAGAAAAGGGAAGAAGGATTTGTAAAGAACAAAATAACCAAAGTATGTTTGGATGGTAATAAAATGAAGAAAAACAGGAAAATTGAAGTCGTGGGGAAAGGAAGAGGAAAGACAGCAAAAGAGAAAGGATTCCTTAGAGAAGGAGAAAAATCATTGGATGGAAGAATAATGGACAAGAAAAGAGAAAATCTGGAAGAGAAGTAGAAAATGAATAAGTTAGAGTGACGAAAGATGGAAGAAATGAAAATAATGTTCTTTAATAAAGAATAAAGAATTTCAAAGTGAGGAGGAGGCCAAAGGGAAGTAGTGATGAAATGGTATGATGGAAGAAAAGTGAAGGAATAAATAAGAATTGGATGAATTGGAAATTGAGATAAAAGGTTATAGAGGACGATTAAGAGTCAAGAATGAATAAAGAGGGAATGGAAATAGTGAAAAGCAGGAGAAAATTGATATAATGTCCAATAGGAATAATCCAAAGTTGTGAAAGAGCTAGGAGAAGCCAAATGTAAAGAAAAAATGAAGGATTCGTATGGAAGTAAATAAAGAAAGTTAGTTTGCATGAAAATTAAAATCCAGAAAAACAGAAAAATTAGAGTGGTTGGAAAAGGCAGAAGAGACACAGTAAAAGAAGAAGGACTCCTTAACGGAGGAGAGTTTTAAAGTAAGAAAGAGAGCCAAGGAAAGTGGTTACGAAAATGCATTAAAGAAGAGAAGTAAAGGATTAAAGAAGAAGTAGTCAAATTGAGAATTAGGATAAAAGGTTATAGAGGAACATTAAGAGTCAAGAATATAAAAAATGAAAATGGAAATAGTGAGAAGTAGGAGAAAATTGATATGAGGTCAAAAGGAGTAATCTGAATTGTTAAATAGGCTGGAGAAGAAGAATGTAAAGAAAAAAGAAGGATTCGAATGGGAGGAGATAGAGGAAGTAAGTTTGGATGGAAGAAGAATAAAAATACAGAAAATTTGAAGTGATGGAAAAAGGAAGAGGAATGTCAGTAAGAGAGAAAGGACTCCTTGAAAGAGGAGAAAAAGTGTTGAATGGGAGAGTAATAGGAAAGGAAGAGGGTAAAAGGGGAAGAACAGTAGAAAATGTATGAGTTAAAGTAATAAATGAGACAAAGAATCAACATAATAGACAAATAAAAAACGTGAGAGAGAAAGAAAGTTTAAATGAGGATATTTAAGAATTGAATGCAAAGAAAAAAATGGAGATATTGTTCTGGAAGGAAAATTAAACAAAAATATCAATATTTAATAGAAAACAGAATATCGAAGGAAGGAGGTGAGTGAAGGAAAGTAGAAATAAAAAGTTATAATAGAAGAAAAGTGGAGGATTGAAGAAGTATATAAATTTGGAATTGAGATAGAAGGTTATAAAGGACCATAAAGAGTTAAGAATGGTAAAAGGGGAAATGGAAATAGTGAAAAGTAGGAGAAAAAGGGGTATAAGGTTCAATAGGAATAATGTCAAAGTTCTAAAATAGGTGGGAGAAGGAAAACGGACAGAAGAGAAGAAGGATGTATTGAAGAAAATAAAGGAAGTAAGTTTGAATAGGACAAAAATGAAAACAGGAAATTTGAAGTGATGGTAAAAGGATGAGGAGAGTCCGTGAAAGTGAAAGGACTCCTTAAAGGAGGAGAAAAAGTGGTGGATGAAAGAGTAATAGAAAATGGTAAGGAGAAAGAAAAGTAGAAAATGTATAAGTTAGAGTGATAAAAGAGTGAAAAAGAATGTAAATAATAGAAGAGTAAAAAAAGTTAAGAGAGGAAGGAATTTTAAATGGGGACAGGGAAGTGATGTAGAAAGAAGATACTCAAGGATTGAATTCAAAGGAAAAAAATTGAGATATTGTTCTCAAAGGAAAATGAAACGCAAAATGAAAATGATGATCCTTGATAAAGAATAAAGAGTTTCAAAGTAAATAGGAGGGCCAAGGGAAGTAGTAATGAAATGATAAAATAGAAAGAAAGTTAAGAAATTGAGAAGAATCAGATGAATTGGGAATTAAGATAAAAGGTTATAGAGGACGATAAAGAGTCATGAAAAGAAAAAGAGAAAATGGAAATAGTGAAAAGTGGGAGGAAGTTGGTATAAGGTCAAAAGGAGTAATCGAAGGGTGTAAAATAGGTAGAAGAAGAAAAATGTGAAGGAAAAAAGAAGGGTTTGAATGGATGGAGGTAGAGGAAGTAAGTTTGAATAAAAATGGAATGAAAAACCGAAAAATTGAAGTGGTGGGAAGAGGAAGAGGAAAGTCATAAGGAGGAAGGACTTCTTAAAGGAGGAGAAAAATTGGTGGATTAAAGAATAATAGAAAATGAAAAGGGAAAATGTAGAAGAGAAGAAGGAAATTAATAAGTTAAAGTTATAAATGAGAAAAAAGGAATGTTAAAATTCGAAAAATATGAAAGGCAAGAGAGGAAGGAAGTTTAAATGAGGAGAGGAAATAATAAGAAAAATGAAAGAAGAAAAAACGTGAAATTATTCTGTAAGGAAGAGATGATAATAAAAATATGTTGTAACAGTCCTTGCTTTTTTTCTGATGATGTGACGGATTGCTCCATTGATTTCTCTATCTCCTAAATCATTACGTTTGCGGTCGTAATCGCAACGGATTGTGAGGAATGATCATGTCCTCACCACGATTTTAAAGGCACAAAACCATGAGCGAAACAAAATTACTATTATTTTCTATTGTAGTCGGCCATGTTAAGCAACAAGTCTCTTTTAAAACTCTCATTCTTACTTTTAAGTCTTGTGACAATTTTGAGGCAATAATGCGGTCGTTAAATAAATAATAATTTTTTAAAAATAAATACGAAATTTCTTTTAAAAAATAAAAGCAAAATAAATTATTAATAATCGTCCTGTAGTAGAAATTTTTTCATTTCCAATGTTTGTTATCAAAAATACTTTTTATTCCGAACTTTTTTTGGAATAATTCGATTTTAAAGGTTACGAATGAAATTTTTTTTCTATTTTGAATAGTGCATACCTACTTTTATTTTTATTATAAATTATTTAAGTCCAATTATTTTTAATTTCATTCGAAATATTGTCCTTTTTTGAAAAATTTTCCCGATCTAAAATTTTTTTATTTTAAACATTTTTAATTAAAAATCGTTTAAAATATTTTTTACTGCTAGTCAATAATAAATTTAATTAATCATAAAAATGTAAACATTTCAAATTTAATTAAAATGAATTTTATATAAAATTAAAGTAAAACTTATATTAAATTAAAATTGAAAATTCAAGTAATTAAATTAATAATTAATTCAAATTACATAATTAAAAAATTTAAATGATAAATTTCTGACGCTATTTCTATTTTCTTATTTTTTTACAATTAATTTTTTTTATTTAATAACTGACTAGATGACAAATTTTTTCAACCAGTTTTGAATTGTTTAAACAATAATTATTTGTTCAAACAATTTTTTTTAAGTAAATCGTGGAAAATTATTTTTTTCGGGATATTTGATTTAGATGATGAATGTAACAATTAACATTTTTCGTTTGGCATATTTTGTAATTGTTTAAACAATTTATATATTTATAATTTCTTTCAAAAAATCGTCAAAAGTTAGTATTTTCTGAAATTTTCTATAAAAAAAAGACGAATTTTCAACAAAATACATGAATTTAAAAAAATTTAAATTTCAACTAGGAAACATTAATTTTCAATTAAAAATATAAATTTTCGACAAAAATGGAATTCTTAAATTTTTAATTGAAAAAATATTTCTGAACCAAAAACGAACGAATTTTCTACCAAAGAAATGAATTTTCAACAATGAAAAATAATTTTCTACCAAAAAGAAAGATTATTTTTAAATTTAAATAGTTGAAACATATTAATTTTCAACGAAATATTCAAAATTTTAACTAAAAAAGTTTAATTTTCAATTGAAAATATACATTTTCAACAAAAATGAAATTGTTACATTTTTAGTCAAAAAATTATTTCTTAGCCAAAAAGAACGAATTTTCAATCAAGGAGTGAAATTTTCATTAAAAAATTATGAATCTTGAAAAAATGAATTTTTCACAAAAAAGTTTCCCTTAAAAAAAAAAGAAGAAAATTTTTCAACCAAATATTTGAATTCTCAACCAAAACAGCTTAAGCTTCATTCAATAAATTGCTGTTTTTTCAACAAACTAAATGAATTTTCAATGAAATAGTTGAAATTTCAACTAGAAAATATCAATTCTTGAAAATATACATTTTTACCAAAAAAAGGAATTTTTGATAGGAAATATAAATAATTAATAAAAAAAAATGATTATAAAAATAACAAAAATAATTAAGAAATATAAAAATAATTATAAAAAATAAATAATTCTCAAACAAAATAGAATCATTCTCAACCAACAGTCGCATTTCTAACCACAAATAATGAATTTTCTAAAAAAAATTAATTTTCAACAAAAAAATTAATTTTCAACCAAAACGAAAAATAAATTAAGGAAAAAAAAACTAATTTTCAAAAAAAAAAAAATGATTATCTTCCAACCAGAAAATCTTCTTATCTAAAA
>CAKNXH010048913.1:0-12651 GCA_932178445.1 Andricus quercusramuli
TCGAGGCCTGACATTGTTCTCCAAGACTTCGAGAAACGAACTATATTCGTGATCGAATTCTCGGCTCCATCCGAATACAACATCACTGCAAAGGAGAAAGAAAAAGAGGAGAGATATCAAGACCTTAAAAGTGAGCTGCGTCGACTGTACCCAAAATATTCGGTACGAGTAATTGTTCTTGTGATAGGTGCTCTCGGAGGTGTGAAATTATCGCTGGTTCGTAACCTTAAAGCCATACCCGCGTGCCAAAAATATGCCAAGGCTCTTGCGAGATGGATGCAGAAAGCTGTCATCCTTGGGTCGCTTCGTGTCCTCAAGACACACGAGGGTTTCGCCGGCCTGTCGTTGTGATTTCGTCGTGCCCTGTGACCACCCATCTCACGGATGTGAGACGTGGCCATAGGTGTATTTTACCGCGGTTCTACTGGGGGCCATTGACATTTTTTCAAGATGGCAGTTGCTCTTAGTGGTACCCTGCGGTGGTTGTTTAACTTTGTTTTTAATTATATATATATATATACGTCACGGGACGTGACACCCCCCCCCTGAGTCGAACGCGGGGTGAAGCATTCACGTGAGGCTTCCGAGTTCGACATGAAGCGAACGTCCGCGTTCGAACGTATGGTAGAAGGGTCATCATAAATACTAGATTAAAGAAATAGACACAATTATTTCTTATATGTAAGTTTATATTCGTTCATATGTTTTGAGATCAGGGATTACATATTGTACTTATAGTTTCTACGTGGACGGAAATAATGTGCAGCTACATGTCCTCTCTCATAACATCTCTCACATGTGTTTTTATTATACCATTAAGCCATTTCCCTTTCGGGGTAGGCGTGACTTCTTCGGTTGGAAAATAGTGAATAGGTATGTAGGTATAAAGTAGGTTGGTATCGCTTACAGGTACATTTATTATGCGCTCACGGTAAACTAAGATGTCTACAACGGCGACTTGACAGGCAAAAAGAAATACCTCAGTCACCGATGTCAATCCAGCAGATTTGAGAAACATGTTGGACAGACCCATCGAGAGCTCTTCTCTACGTATGATGCCGTAGAACCTACCATGAAGGGGTTTGTCAGCATGTTTCCTTAGCAGGAGCGTATGTTCTGCTTCCTGTATACGACTTTTGAGCACCAGAGGTGTCGATGACGCTAGGCCATGTGTAGTGTCACTGGAATTAAATGGGAGGTCAAGCTCGTCTGCGGCCCTATCTGCGGCATGGTATGGAAACGCAGCAGCATTGGCGACTTCATGTTGATGTACGATTCGCAAAAGGGAATCCGTGCTTTATAGAACTGAGCAGGCTGTACCCAGAACCGTTCTTCGATTAAGACCCTCTAAGCTTAGCCAGCCTCCACCCCCTCTATCGCGAAGGAGATATATTTGAGGTACGGAAGATCTAGGATGAAGACTTTGTTGTATTGTCATCATCTTGCGTGTGCTTCGATCAAGTTGCTTTAACTCATCGACGTTCCATTTTACTGCCCCAAACGTGTAGAGCAGTATAGGAACGGCCAGCATATTGGTCGGCTGGATCTTATTTTTTCCAGATGATTCGGAAGCTCAAATTTTTCTAAGAATTTGGCGATACCTTTTTCCAAGGGCCGTTTTTAAGTTAAGCACATTTTCGGTTTCCGCTTGCGGTATTCCAAGGTATGTATATGTTTCTCCAATACCAAGATGTTGAATAGTATTTCCGCTTATGAGTTGAGCATCCGGATCGTCACGGGATGATGTAGTTTCTAGTCTTCCTTGGTGTAGGTGGACGCAGGCACACTTGTCCAGTCCGAAGCTCATGCCAATCGCTTTCGAATACCTATATTTACCGCCTCTACAAGGATGTTGAGGTCCTTTTTTGAGGAAGCAAAGAGTTTAAAGTCGTCCAGGTATGAAAGGTCGTTGACCTTATAATCTCTTCTGTTCGTCGGGCTACATAGGTATCCCTTTTGCCTCGTAGCACAATAGATAGAGGCAAGAGGGAGATGCAGAAAAGTATCAGACTCAGAGAGTCTCCTAGAAAGACCCCCCTCTTATATGTGATACAGCTTGTAGTCACTTGTCTTTTGTCAGATGATATGACAAATCTTGTCCGTCACAATAGCATAAGCTCTTTTATGCATCTTACTATTTTTGGATGCACCTCCATGCACTCAAGGAGCTTAATCAGTATCTCATGGTTCGTGTTATCGAATACCTCACGGTAGTCAATCCAAGCCCTGGACAGATTTCGTCGATACCTGGTCGAGTCCTGGGTAATACACCTGTCTATTAAGAGGTTCTCCCTGAAACCTGCCAGCCCTCTCTTGCATCCACGTTGTTCAACTATTACACTCCACATCGGCTCGATAGATGTTAATATCCTCTCTTTGAGGATGCCAGTGAATAGCTTGCAGCTGGTGTTTAAACAAGCTATGGGCCTGTAGTTCTTTGGAGTTGACAAATCTCCGGTCTCAGGGATCAATACCGTGCGTCCTTCCACCAGCCACTGCGGGACGGGTTGTTCTCCATTTAAGAAAGTAGTGAATATACAAGCTAGATGTTGGTGCGTAGAACAGGCCTGCCCAAGCTGGGGAAAACTGCTCATTCACTACATGTTCGAGTTCCACCACCACGTCCCTCTTCACAGGTCAAGAGGCTTGCGGGGTGGTCGCTCTCGTGAAGTTGAATGACTAGAGGTCGGTGGTGGTGTTAAATTCCCATCTGGCAAATGAGCAGTTTTCCCCAGCTTGGGCAGGCCTGGCGTAGAAGTGAACTTCTTCCACCAAAAGTTGCTGATTTTATCTGGCCCTGTTGCTGAAAAGTTCTTAGTTCTAGCGATAACGAAAGAGTGATATATCAGAAGCGTCTTCATTTAGCTGACGAGTATCTCCATATACTTGCTCCCAGAAGACTTGAATCTCTTCTCGACTAGGCGGATTTTTAACTACACGTGACGCTTTATTGAACAGACGGGAAGGATTAGTAGAAAAGGTGGAATTATCCTAAATCCACTTGACTCGCCGTTCCTGGCGCTGTTTCGCTGTTGAAAGGGATCTCATTTTTTGCGTCCAGTGCTGCTTGATGGATGACAGTTTACACTTGTTCAGCGTGTGATTTGCTTTCCTCAAGTTTCGAGTAAGTACCCTTACTTTTGGAGTGAACTTTTGATTTGATGTTTTATAGCTAATCACGCACTGAACATTTGTTGCATGCCCTCTCGCCGTTTCAATTTTAAACTGAAGCTGTGCAATACGCTCGCGTGTCTTACTCAGACGTACCGAAGTATCGTTACTTCTATCGTCGCTAAGCAGGGAGACCGCCTTCTCGTACACTACACAGTTCAGATTCCAGAGATTAACGTCTTCGCGGAGCAAAGCGGGAAGAGCAGTATCAGCCTCAGCTAATTTGTCCATCCTGAGGAAGAATTTTTGGTGGACAGATCCCCTACTTCTCATGTTAGCATTATCGGCTATCTGCAAAGTTGGTCTTGCTGGAACGGGTGGAATGTTCGCTGGAGGATGTTGCTTCTCTTCTTGTTGATAAAGAGCTTCATATCCGTTCTTTCGCAAGAACGATACCTGATCTCTTGAATACTGAGGCGTTTTATGCGCATATTCCGGATGCATATTGACCCAACGGTCATGTAACCTCTTCATAAATCCTCTCCGCGCCGGTGAGCTTCTTTGCCAACAGGTAAGAAGGTCCCTCCTGAATTGGTTCGACCATTTAAGTCGACGTTCTCGCGTTTGTCCAAAAATCGTATTCGAAACTTATTCCGTTAAGGGTTTGTACTGCTGAGGATTTCGAGAGGTTTCTTTCCATTGTCATGTTATCTGTAAAAGAAAAACAGCAATATTTTGATTTGTAGATAAAATGGCATTGGGAATGAAATTAAACTATCTGATATTATATAATATATGGCGTTTATTTCATTTTTTTTTAAATTTTCGTAGTCAATTTTAAAGTCAGATTTAATTACATATGCAGCGTTGCCACAATAAAATTGTGTTTATATTCGCAAGTGTATTTAAGAAATTGTATTCTCGATGATAGATAAATTACAACATTTTGGCGCTAAATTCGTTACAACTAATTGGCATCTTTTTACAAACAGATTGAAAATATCTAATTTATTACTGTTTATCATCACAAAAAATTTAAACGGGTACAAATACTTTCGTACTGAAATTTCGCGAGGTGTACTTTTTTGAATACAATTGCTCGTTAAATGGTAACAATAATGGTAAAAAAATGAAAATATTAGATCATCTATGTAAATTCAAATATTGCTTTCAAGAATCTCA
This sequence comes from Andricus quercusramuli, assembly GCA_932178445.1. Lineage (NCBI taxonomy): Eukaryota > Metazoa > Arthropoda > Insecta > Hymenoptera > Cynipidae > Andricus > Andricus quercusramuli. The sequence continues at coordinate 4,294 of CAKNXH010048913.1, forward strand.
GCATCCGAATCCTCTTTCGAAACTATTATTCCACACAATTTAATAAGGATCATCCAATCTTACGTAAACATCATAAAAGAGATACTTATGTGTTTACGCGGTTATATACTATAAACTTTGAAATGAGGTTTATATAATGTAGTGTAAATAACAACTTATAAAGAAGGAGAAGAATTATAAACCTTCTTATTGGAAAAATAAGTTTTACGTTGAGAAAAGTGATTATTTTTCAAGAACTATTCTTCTAATAGTATAAAGAGAGATGAAAAAAAACATGGTTAGAAGATTGTATATGTAGGTAAACAAAATTGCCTATTGAGAGCTACAAGAAAAAAAAACGAATATGTGGTGTGCTCCAGGATGGATTTTTTGCAGAGAGGGTTATAAAACTGAGTCTAGGTAATTGAACATTTAAGATAGGCCAGGTGCAGTAGTAGTTAGCATAAAAATTAAACAGTTTGTTACTGTGAAATGCTTAATTTTTGAAAAAAGAAGAATGTTAAACAAAAAGGAAGCAGAGAGGTTTAGTTTAAAATTGAGGAAAGGGTCAGGAAATGTTAGAAAGAATAATAGAGTCGCTTCTAGATCTTTTGTTATATTTTCGAAATCAGAGTCATTGAACTTGGCGTTAAGATCAACACACTTGTTAAAGTCTTTAATCCTTGAGATGATTTTAGAAGGAATTATAATTTTTGGAAAGGTCGAATTAGGGATAAGAAATGAATCATCTACGACTAAATAAGGAGAAGCTTCTTGATTTTCCTCTCAATTTTCAAATGTGTTCTGGAATTTTTGTGATAATGGATGATTTATTTTCTGTTATGAACTGTAAATATTATATGTGTGAATAGAAATTGACGAAACTTCTTGAAGAAAATAAGTTACTGATTTGGTATCAATTTTGTGACTACCCTCATTGCATATGTCAAATCTCTTCTTAGATCCTATGAGACGAAAAATGTGAGACTAAAAATGATATTCATCGGAAAGGATTTGAATCAGATGGGTTACTAGGAATAATATCAAAAAGATACCAGGTGAAAGTGGAAGCTTTTAGTTCATTGTGCTACTTGAAAGCCTGTGAAAAGAAAACAAAAGTTAGTGTAGAACATGGTGTTGATTTGATTATCTCCCTAGTTGTTTCTTTGCTTCTAAGGTTTTGTGCCGATTTAGGAATATCACTCTCATTTCTTTCGAAAATTTCCGTATGAAATAAATATGGCCATAACATGAGCAGATGAATTTGATGCATAAAAACGACGATAAGAGAGTCTATACGCTGATAGTGGATGGGATCCATCTGAAATTGAAATTATAAGGGCTTGTTATTTAATTATTAGTGGTTTGACATTTTTGTGTGAACGTTTAAGTCTATTGACGTGTACTACTGCAGGTTTTCCTTTTATATCAATTTTCACGTTTCCTTTTCGTAATATTTCTAGGACTTCATAAGGGCCTTTGTATTAATCATAAAATTTTTTCGTAATTCTTTTCCAAATAATAAAGAGACCTTGTCTCCAGTTTTGATTTCTAATGTATTAACTTTTCGATCATGATATATTTCTGACTTTTCTGTAGCCGCAATTAAATTTTGTCTCGCTTGAGTTCTCATTTCATATGATTTTGTTATAAAATTTGTAAGGTAATCGTCATAAGTTTGCGATTTTTCTTGCTTTGATAGTGGTTCATCTGATTGTTGACGAGCTAACTTACCGAAATCTAATTCATAGGGCGTACATTTTTCACCTTTGTGGACACTTTTATTGAAATAAAACATGGCTAATTCAAGCCAATCGTCCCATTGGGAATTTTTTGAAACAAATTGTTTGAGGTATTTAGCTAACAGGTGATGTGATCTTCCAAGAGACCCATTTGATTGTGGGTGAAATGCTGTTGTTCTAAATTGCGTAATTCTAAAACGCTTTGTCATTCTTTTCATTAATTTCTTTACAAATTTGAAACTTCGTCAGTCAAAACTGTTTTTGTGGAACTGTAAATGCATATAAATTTTTTAACCTAAATATCAGCTACTGTTGAAGTTTTTGCGTCTGGAATTGCTAAAGCTAAATCATATTTTGTACAATTATCTTGAATAGTTAAGATATTTACGTTGCCTTATGTGGTTTGTGGAAGTGGGCCAACTATGTCCATTCAAAGTTTTTCGAATGCGATTCCAGGCATATCCGTTATTATCATGGGATTCCTAGTTTTTACGCGAACTAATTTTTTAATTTGACATTGCAAGCAGTGTTGAATATATTTCTGAACATCAATTTTGACATACTCCCAATAAAAATTTATGAAGAATTCGATGATAAGTTTTTGTGACACCTTTATGATCTCCTAAAGCTGAAGAATGTGCTTCTTCAAGTAATTGATTTCGCTGTTCTTTTGTTGGATATCGAACTATTCCCGTACATATTATAATTTTGGTAGAAGAATCCAAAAAAGTTGAAATGAGAATTTCACGTATTCCCTTCCAACTTATGTGATTAACTTGTGAAGTTTTCGCGATACTAATAGATCGTAAATTTAGTCTCACTGATATTGAATGCAAAGAAAGTATTAAAAGTTTAATACTGCTTAAAGTGTCTGACAAATTTTCTTTAGAATCAGCTCCAATAGGAAGGGCTGAATGATACTGCTGTCCTTTCCTTATTTCTTTAACAAGTCCTTTCTCAAGTTGGCTCAATTTAGGTAAAATACCACGTTTACACAATGCTCTTGATCCATTATCACGTAGGTAACCATCAGTAGCAACAAAGTAAGCGTAATTATATCTTTACTCATCGTTAATTGATCACGACACTCAACAACAGTTTGTTGTGTATGTGTTTGGGTATTCAAAGGAGGGGGTTCTGAAGGGGGTTTACTTTCTTCTAATTTATCTTCATTTATCTCTTGAAAAAATTCGGGATTTTCACGTTTCTTCCTTTTGGAATTTTTATAAAATCTTCTGGTTCTGAAAGTTCTTGCATATTTTCTTCATCAAAAAAGTTTTCTTCATCTGCAAATTTTTGAAAATTTCTGTCTCTTAGGACCTCATCTCCAGAAGTTGAGAAATTATCTTCTTCTTTTACCTTCTCTTCTTGATGTGCAGCAGGCTTTGCCTTATATTTTTGGTAATTTTTCTTCTTCTTCTTAATTTGCTTTCTTGGATCATCGAAATATTCTGTTTCTGTGTCAGATTCATCTTTATCTTCAAAGTTTATGTGCGTTTGCTATTTTGAATTCAGAGACTGGCCAGTGGTTGCCTCTTTTCTCGGTCTGCCTCTCTTTTTCAAGGCTTCGGGGTTTCTCGCACTCGTGAGCACAGCTTTCTTGGGCCTACCTCGTGCTTTTTTGACAGCAGGCGAGGGAGGTAAATTCTTCTTCACTATCTTTATGTGACTTACCTTCATTTTCAATTTGTTTATTAATTTGTGCTTGCTATTCGCATTTTTGCTTTTGTCCTCTTGTAACCACAGTATTCCAAGATTGACAGAGAAAGTCGTTTCTTTTCATAAGTTTTTGAATTGAAAGTAACAATGAAAGATAGAGAAGTTTCCGTATTGGACTATCAAAAACTTCATTTTGTATTTCATTAAGTGATTATTTACTTATTAAATGATGAAGTGTTTAAGAAATTAATTCTTCAAAGATTCGCTATTGATTTTGATATTTTCTTCGGAATCTGAATTTTTATGATTATCAAAGTTCAAGAATTCCATAAAATATATAGGATTCTTTTCCTCAAATGTTGAGTTATTCTCCGAAATTATATTAATTCCTACGGTTTCATCATTTTCTAGAACGGGGTTCCTCGAAAGCGAATCTGCATCGACATTTGATTTTCCTGATTTATAGACGTCATAATCATATTCGGTGAGCTTTAATCGCCATCTTGAAACTCGAGAACAGGGATCTTTAGTCTGTAACGAGGATCAATTTTCGTCCGTACAAATAAGGGCGAAAATATATTACAGAGTAGGGTATCGCTAAAGCTTCTTGCTTCTTTTGCATACGTGTCGTATTTACGTTCGGTATTGGTTAATGATCTTGAAACATTCGCAATTGGTTGGCTTTTACATATTTTACCTTGCGGAAGTATTCCGCCTATGTCATAACCTGATGCATCTGTAGTTACAATGGAAGGTTTTGAAAAATCAGGTCGAATTTAAAGTGGTTCTTGGCACAATTTACCTTTCAAAATATTAAACGCTTCTTGCTGCTTTTCCGTCCAATTAAATGATATATCTTTTTTAAGGAGCTGATTTATTGGGGCTGCTCCCTTTGCAAATTTTTTTATAAATCTACGGTAATATCCTGCTAAACCTAAAAACTGTTTGATATGCTTTTGATTTTTAGGAGTTGGGAAGTCTTTTACTGCCATGCTTTTCTTCGGGTCGGGTCGAACTCCGTCCTTATCTATTATACGTCCCACATATCTTACTTCGAGTCGTAGAAATTCGCACTTTTCCGGTTGAAAATTGAGATTTGCATTTTGTAATCCGCTCATTTGTTCATTACATCTTGATTCATGTTCTTCTAAAGTATTTGCGTAAATCACAATGCCATCTAGATAAACAAAAAGTTCCCGTTCCTTGAAGTCCCGTTAGAACTAAATCCATTAGTCTTTGAAAGGTTGCTGATGCGTTTTTTGAACCAAAAGGCATTCTGTCAAACTGTTAATGTCCATGAGGGGTTGAAAACGCAGTTTTATGTGCATCTTTTGTATCCATTTTTATATGATGGAAACCCGTTGTTAAATCGAAAACAAAGAAATAGCGAGCAGATCCTAACTGGTCTAAAATTTTATGAATATTTGGTAGAGGATATGAATCAACAATTGTTTTTTCATTTAATATTCTAAAATGAAGTACAATTTGCCATTTCTTTTTTCTTTGTGAGTCTTGCTTTTTTGGAACAATCCAAACTGGTGTATTGTAAGGTGATTGGGAGGGTTTTAAAACCTTGGTTTTTAATCATTTATCCACTTGGCGGATGATTTCTTCCTTACAAACTGAAGGAAATGGATATTGTCGCGAAAAAATGGGGCAATCATCTGTTGTTGGTATTGAGTGTTGCAGAATGTTTGTAGGTTCTATTATTTTCCTGGAATGTGGAAGCAATCTGCATTTTCAGTAATTAATTTTTCAACGTGTTCATATTCTTCCATGCTAAAATTATCTAACCGTAGTAGTTTTTTAATGATTACTACTCTTTCCTCGCCAGTGATCTTGTAAAATTTGCAGAAATGGTTAGACTTTTCATCGGATTACAAAAAACTGTTTAATATTAAATTAGGCAAAGTTTCATCATTTTTATTTCCTGAAAAATTAGATTGATTTGTTAAATTGTTTAGTTCGCACTGTTCGAAATTTTGTAATTGAACACTAGGAATTGATATTTTTACAGGTTGTTCATTTATGTTTGCATATTTGACGTAGGCTTTACCTCCACAATTTTTTACAATGGCTTGACCCACAAAATTAATTTGACCTAGAGTATAGACAGGTAGATCATTAATTCCTGTTAGTCTCAACACTTCATTTTCATTTATTTTTACTTCGGGGTCAATCGCACTTCTTTTAATTGAATTTCGACCAGCACCAGTGTCGATCATCATACGTACCGGATTTTTTAGACCAACGGCAGATACCATGATCGAAGGAATTATATTATTCCTACTGATATGAATTTTGATACCATTTTCCTCACTCGTGATTTCTATAGGTGCTTTAGTTAATGGGTTGGCGCCATCCTCCCAGCACCCATTGGGGGTATAGCATTGGAGTTTTCCTGGTTCTGCGTATAATTTTGTGGGCTTTGTTGATTTTGTAAATATCTACTCTTTTTATAACAATCCTTAGCGATATGACCAGGGTAATAACACAAAGTGCAAATAATTTTAGATCCTTGGGTGGGATATGGGCGGGTCTGCTGATTATTTGTATTTTCCGGATTTCCCTTTTGGTTTTGACCAGGCTCAAAATTTTGATTCTGCCTGGATCTAAAATTTTGATTTTGTCCGTATCCGAAATTTTGATTTTGTTGGTTTCCAAAATTCTTATTTTGTCGGTTACTAAAATTTTGATTTTGACGATATACAAAATTTCGATTTTGTCCGTTACTGAAATTTTGATTTTTTCGGTATGCGAAATTTTGATTTTGTCTAGGCACAAAGTTTTGGTTTAGTTCAGGTCTGAAATTTGAATTTTGTCCAGATCTAATATGTTGATTCTGTCGGGGTCCAAAGTTTGGATTTTGTGCAGAATTTCATTTATTGTGATTATTAAAATTTCTTTGAGGTGTATTTTGTAAAAATTGGTTTTGAATTGAATTTGAAACATCAGGATTTTCGGAAAAGATTTTTTGTCGAAAGTTTTCGAGGTGGTAGCATTTTTCGGTCACATGTCCCGGTCTTCCGCAAATTAAACATGCTATTTTAGTGTCCTGAGCAACATTGAATTTATTATTTTTAGTAATAATTCGCGATTCTGATTCTTCTTCTGATGATTTGATTGGCTTATTTTTTCGCAATTCTGAACATGCATTTAATTTTCTTTCAATTTCTAGCGCCTTATTGATAAGAGTTTCAAAAGTTTCATTCACGTTATCTTTTAATCTTATCTCTATTTCTGAACGTAAACCCCTTTTAAAACATTTAACCATATCATCTTCTAAATTTGCTTTAAACGTGTCATCCGTGGCACCATCGTTGCCTAATTTATGCGCATCTTCGATCCTATCTGCTAATTCTTTTATTCGCGCAGCGTATGGTATAACATTTTCTTTATCCCACATAAATATATTGCCTAGTTCTCCTTGCAGCTGGTATACGCGCTTCTCCGGTCAATTTACTTCTAACTAATCTAGCAAGATTCTCATGTGCCTGTGTGGGAATTATAGCTTTTGCTTCTGTGTATCCCTCTATAAAACGAGCTAAAGGGATGTTACTTCCGTCAAAAATAGGGATTATTTCGAGCGCGTCGCGAAGGGAAACTTGTTGATTAGTTGGCAGTGTCATTTTTTTCTGAGTTGACGAGTCTTCGTCGCTTGCAATGTCGTCACTATCGTGTTCACTTATTATTGATGCGCGACTTAAATCAGGGAATGAGTTTTCTTTTGTTTTTTCTTAGCAAATTAGCTGAGAAAGTGTTGAACTTAATAATGACTTTACGTTAGTCTGATAATCTATCACGTCATCAATAGTTAGAGTTTTATTTTGATCTACAGAACCACTAATTAAACTTGAATTTGTATTGATTAAGGTAGTATTACCGGGATTAATAAATGTAGAACAGTCAAAATTAGTGTTTTCTGAATTATCAATACCAAATTCCAAATCTAGTTTTTCTAATTCAACATTAATTTTATTTTTCCTATCACTCTCAAGCCCTTTCTTATTTAATTCTGCTTGCTTAGCTAATTGGAGGTTTCGTTTGGCAAGATTCCTGGTAATAATTTTTTTTTACGTTCCCTAAATCTACAGGTTGTTTATAAGGCATTGGTTATATTTATTTACGTACATATTTTACAGCAATAGAATGTAAAGGTTATAAGTTACCTGTCTTCGCTCAGGTTTTTTGTGCTTAAAAAATGTATATAAAATGAATTTTTTTCAAAACAAATTAAATATTGGCTCTCTTTTGTTTGTGTTCCCGGCCGATGCACCATAAAAAAGGTTGTATGTTACGTCATGGAAAACGTAAAATACTTTCCCTTTTAATTAGGTTCCTCGTTTCAGTTGAGATCGAAGATCTCGCACAGGGAAGAGGGAAAAGTAGCCAATAAATAAATATAGATTAGTTCAAACAATTTATTATAATCAATTACACTTGAAACGTATTGTTCATTAAGGCTTTAGCACAAGAAACTGAAGGAAGACATGTAAACACTCTAATCCTTGGCCAGGACCTTTAAAATAAAGGAGACTCATGTATTATGGCCCAAAAGGAGTTAGATAATGTAATTAGATTTATTAAAATGAGACGTTACCGGTTTATTGATCCGATTGAAGAATCAAATGATATCTAGATGGTCTCCGTGTAGTGGTGTGAAAGAAAGGGGTTGTGCACCTTGATGTGAATAATAAGGGTTCCAATTCAGGGTTGAATGGGTACGAAGTAATCCAAGATGGGAAATCCCAGATTCGGGTTTCCCGGTGCACAACACTTGTCAAAAGGGCACACACACTAAAATGCGAGGGATACCGGTTTGAAACACTAGACACTGGACAGTCGAATCGGGGAAAACCGTAGGAAATAGAGTAGAGTTGTACGGAACTGTAGCTTCCGAATTTTTGACTAAAACTAACTGACCCATGTTGGTCCATTCACTTTTTATAGGGCCTATGGCGACGTTCGTGCATGCTGC
>CAKNXH010048914.1:0-19387 GCA_932178445.1 Andricus quercusramuli
AATTCTTTCCCTGTTTTTAAATAAACGACTGACTTCTGAGAGTACTAGAGTTCTTTAAATCCGACAAAAAAAATTACTATAATTTGGTATATAATAGAAAACTCATCTTTTTTAAAACAGGTTGTATAGTCTTCCATTTCTTGTCTGTTTGCAAAATGCACTTTGGTTACGCGGTTATAAAATCTTTTATTGAATAAAACTGCACACATAAAAAGAGTTTATAGAAAAATAATGAAAATTTTAGAACTTTATATTTTGTATTCAGTTCTTTCCCTGTTTTCAAATAACCGACTGACTTCTGAGAGTGCTACAGTCCCAAATTGAATAAACTGGAGATCCTGATTGTGATATTTCTGAGGAATCCTTAATTTACAAGACGGATTATCCGTGTGTGACGTCTGACAAGTCCCTCAAAGGAGAAGAATATTGACGGTTATTCATGTTATGTCTCAGATTATGCTGTTGGAAAGCGAAAATGTCGATAGCCCTATTCCTTAAGACATTTTCGTGGAGCGTTCTGTTCCATGTTAAACCTTGAAGCTTCTACCATCTAGTTTGATAGATGTGAGAGGTCATTAATGTGATGCATGTAAACAATAAATCTCCAATTTTGTAATGTTAAGAATATGATTCTTGGCAGAAGAATTCATGTCGCTGTATTAAACAATTACAAATATCAAAGAAATAATGTCAGATGAGTTTTGCATACTTAAGGAATGTTCAAACATAATAAAAGTGAAGACGGAGTAACGTTAGTGTTACGTTTTCCGCTAGGTTCTATGCAAAATTTATGACGTCAGCGTCTTGTCGCCAGATATCAGAGGAGAACCGCTCAGAGATTTTATATTAAAAATATCAAAGAAATTATGTCAGATGAGTGACGCATATTTATGGAATATTTAAACATGATAAAATTAGAGACCGAGCAGCGTTAGACTTACGTTTTTCCCCAATTCTATGAAAATGTATAACGTCAGCTTCCTTTTGGCAAATATTATCAAAAGAACGGCTAAGGAATTTTTTATCAAAATCAAAGAAAGGATTGTCTAACGCATGAGCACGCTCTCGCGTGCTGACGCATTTAAGTGAATTGGCTGACTTCAAACTTTGGCACCATATTTGTACGCATAGAAAGATTCAAAATTGAAATACTTTCATCTCGAATTTACACGCATTGACACACTGGTCCAATGCGCCATTATCGCAAAGCGCGATTTGCAAGGTATCTTAATGTTTTCAATTCAAATCGTATCGATACTTTCTTTTTTTCAGGGTAGATAAGAAACTTTAAACTATACAATATTACGCCGCCATGATATTTATTACACTCATATAATATATATTTTTAGATTATAACGTTTGCAGTAAGTTGTGAAACGTTTTCTAAGAATTTCGTCATTTTTAGGATTGTAATTTTTTTCTAAAAAGCGGAGGAGGGAGAATGTTACAAAATCGAGGAAACTTCTTTCCTTCATCAATCTGCGATTGTATGTAAAAAATTGTAGAAAAGCGGCACAATCCGAAAATTCGTATGAACCTGTTTCTGAAAAATACTCCGGCACTCAGAGAATTGATACATTTTCAATCAGATATTCGAAATCTTACGAGTAACCTGAAAACTGTAAAAGTTGAAGATAACAAGCAGTAAAAAGGCAGATTTCTCAACATTTTCTATCATAAAAAAGAGGTTGCGATTATTTCTCGAAGTCTGAAGCCACGTTCCTATTGGTTGTATTTGAATTCGCCGCTTCATCTACTGGTTGAATGTGAATCCTAGAATCAATATGAGCGGAATTTGCGCAAAAGTTATTAATGCATTTCTCTAGGTTAAGAACAGAGCTGCCAACTTGCGGAGTTTGCACAATAGTTATTCATGTTTTTTTAGCAGAGATGATGATAGCTTACGAAGACGCGTTGCAGATCGCTCTACTCTTAGATCTCATCGATATATAGAGAGAGAATGGGTTCTTGCTAGCTGAAATGTGTGAGAGGGAAAGAATACCCGTGAATGGAGAATGTCGCGCAGTATACATAGGGAGTCCACGCGTACGTATATACATGCAAATGATCAAGTAAACGAATTTTTCTTTATCGGTATGATATGTTTTGAATTAAAAAGAAAACGCAAATTCAGATTATATTCTGTGTATTAAGAGAGGTTTCCCCTAGACTTTTATTTTGCACAATTTTGAAAAATCAAGATTATATTAAGTGTAAATGAAGAAATAATGGCTTTGACCTTCATTGTTTTAAGTCAAATATTTAGTTTAAAAAAATGCTTATCATCAATAGAAAGAGTATGAACCCCCTATTTTGTATCGCGAAAAATATTTTTTCTTAAATTTAACAGATAATGAAAAAAATCCAAAGTAAAAAATGTTTGGTTTGAGTCATATTCAAGAAATTATAATTAGAGGAAACATTATTTTTAGATCTCCAAATCCTTAAATTGAAAACGTAAATAAAAAAGGAGTGGTTGCAAATATTAAAAGATTGTAAAAAAATCTTTCTTAAATATAACATTTTTTTAACTTTCGCTAGAATTTAAAGTTGTGTGATATGCAAAACTGAAAATAAGAAAAAAATATAAACTAGCAGTATGTCTCGGGACGCACGGTAAAAGTGAAACTTCGAAAGAATGTTCAAGTAGAATTTCAAGATTTGAAGGAATTCAATGAATTCCTTGCATTCCGTGAATTCCTTGAATTGCGTGAATTCAGTGAATTCCTTCAAGTCTATGAATTACATATATGATTTCTGTGAACTCTGTGAATTCGATGAATTCCGTGAATTCCATGAATTCTGTGCATTCTGTGAATTCTATAAATTCCGCGAATTTCTTGAATTCTAGGAATTCCAGGAATTTGGTGAATGAGAACGTCGTTTATAATTTATTTACAGCCAGTCTTGAAAATTGTTCCACTCATTATTTGTCTGTTTCTCAATATTAATTACGACTCTTACGTCTGTGTTATGTTCTGTAGACCGACTCCCCCCTTATTCCCGTGCTGCGAGGTCGTACTCTTTACTCGACATCTTACGTACTGGCATTAAACGTCTTAAGAGCATCTTCAGGATGTCCAAAAGACATGTTCCAAAAGACGTCTTACGGATTTCCCGAAGACGTCTCTAGGGCATCCTTAATTTTTTTGCCCGCTGGGATATTAAAAACTGAGAGATTACGAGTATCAGGGTTACATACTTCAATACTGCGTCAATAAGAAGGGTTGAATACAAAAAGAGAGCAATGAAAATGGAACAAACTTACCTGAAGTAAAGTTCGATCGCAATTATGCGAGCTGCTTCATGCAAATATATCAAATTATGTAGTGACGCCTCTACTGCTCGTTCTGCATAGATATCTCAAAATGTTTCAAATTTTAGCGCCTTCCTGTTCGCCATAATAGTTTCGTCATTTATTTTGAAGTTCTATTTAAATCGCAATGTCATTAAAAAAATTGGTCTTTTTTTTATGACTAGATTTGGGTTTGGGTAGGTTTGATCTATTCGGACGAGGCAGCTCGCACAATTGTGATCGGACTTCACTTTATGTAAGTTCGTTCAATCATACTTCGCTGCCTCGTCCTCTAGATCAAATTATGTAGATGTTTAAAGTATGTTTTGCGATTGAAAGCATTTATTGATGTATCAACAACTGTCAATAATATTTTGTTGGCAAAGGTAAGGAAAAACTGAAGCTTGAACAAACAACTTTTTCGAAAAGAGAAAAGTAAATATATAAAGATAAATTATGGGTTTCCATTCATGATAGCCGCTGCGAAGTTTCCGTCTGGTATCAGCGGTTGATTGTAAATCTTTGCAAAAACGGTTGATTTCGGAGTCCATCCGGCTGTTTGTCTGATGCTTTCAAAGCTTACTCCTTTCCATTTATCAGCTGAAGTAGCAGCATGTCTGATACTATGTGCTGTAAATATTGCGCTGTCTATACCACTTTTTTGTGGGATTTGCTTGCTCCAACGACTGATGGATTGCGTTGTTCCTTCATGATAAGGCTTCTTGTACGTGATAAAAAGCTTTCTATCATTTTCTGATCTTAGCGAGGCTGTTCTCCTGATATAAACTTGAAGTGTGGAGGAATCACAAGGCCTAGGTTGCTCTGAAAATGCTGGAATGCTCATTACTGTTTAACTTCTATTTCTTCCCGAGGTTTCAAGTCTTGCAGGGATTTTTATTTGAGGCAAACTTCTCGTAGGTGAAGCTATGTTGTCAAAGGTAATCTCTTTCAGGAGCTGTACCTGCTGAGCAGTTGTCAGGGTTAGAAGTGTCGCCAATTTTTTTCATAGGTCCTCCAAGTAGATGTCTTCGTAAGGGTACAGCTCGGTTAAGTATTTCAAAACTGGTGATGGGGTCCCATGTAATTGAATATTTGGGTACTTGTGGTATCATTTTCGTGGTATCATTGTGGTATCATTATCGTTGTGCATCATTAGTGATAACGCAGCCGTATAAACATTCAGCGTGCTATACAACTTTGCTTGTTTTGAGGTATCCGTGAAAAATGTAGCACTGTAGGTGTGGAACTGGTAAATAGAGGGGTATGGTTCTATCGACAGAATTGCCACCACAACTGAATTCCTTGGCTGTATAGTTTGAGCGTTCCTGGAGTTACCGATGCCAAAATTACTGTAGTAGACTCTTCTGAGGCTCCTCTCAACTTAAAACTCTGCCAGATAATTGTGTTGCTACCAGGGTAACGCTCGCTGACAGCGGGTTAGTTTTCCTGGAATTGCTGATTAATAGACCTCAATTAGGTTGGAAATAGATGGGTTGTGAGACAATCATGGATGTAAAAACGGGAAACCAACGTTGTGTCAGCCAATAAGAAAGCACCAGAACCCCTACCGCTTTGTTACTCTGAATTTTCATTAAAACTATATGTATAACAGAAAGAGGGGGAAAGTATAGAAGAAGTGACCAGCCCGCATTACAGTGAAGGCATCAGCTGCTACTGCTTCAGGATTTTTTGTCCAGGAAATGAAGGTCTCACATTTCTTATTAAATCTAGAAGCGAAAAGATCTATTTCGAATTTACATACGTTACATGTTTTTTCGACAGCCCAGTTTGCCAGCTCCCACTCTGTCTCGGGAGTTGAAATTCTAGACTCTACATCTGCTTTTGTATTCTCCTTGGACTGTATATAAGAAGAATGGATCCAGATATCGCGTTTTTCGCACCATTCCCAGATATTTCTGCTGAGCTCGGTAAGCTTGGGGAATCCAATTCTTCCCATTCTATTTATGTAAGTAATGGCTATCGTGTTATTCACTCTGAGTAATATTTCATATCCATGATGATCTTTGGCAGAGAATTTTAGTCAGAAGAAAGCTGCCTTTAGCTCTAGTAAATTTATGTTGTGTTCTTGTTCTTCTCCATTCACAACCCATGGGCCTTTTCGCCTCCACAATATACTTCCCATCCAGTAAGGGCTGCATCTGTGAACTTTTTCAATGCGTATTTCTGACTTCTAATGGGATTGTATGATGACTTCAGCTTATCCATCCACGATTCAAGATCCGGATAAACCTTATCTGAAATAATAATTTTACAATTATAATTTTTTCCTGGTTTTCAAGCGCTAATAATTTATCCCGTTCGAGCCTTTTCGTGTAGATGAGCCATCCATATTTAATCGCGGGACATTTCGCGACGAGAGTGCCAATGAGCTGCGCTAGCTCTTATATTTCACATTTCGTTTTTTCTCGAAATTTCTGAACTAATTGTGTGATGCCTTTCCCTTTACTATTCAGTAATTGAACCCTAAGTTGACCGTTATTTAATATGGACCCTAAAAATTTGCATTTATGTGAGGGCTCCATTTTACTTTCGTCCATGTTAAGAACAACACCTAGCCTTTCGAGTACCAATCGTGTTTTTTAATGCTTTTATGGCATTCTGTCTGGGTTTTGCTTATTATCAGTATGCCGTCTGAATATATAACAAGTATAATCCCTAGTTTTTGCAAATTTCGTGCAGTTGATTCAATCCCTTTTGTAAGTGTATATGGAGCAGTATTAAGTCCGAATGGCCTACACTGAAATTCTTAAGATATATCATCCAGTTCTAATCTAAGAAATTTGCTATGCTTTACAGCTATGGGCATTAATAGATAGGTGTCCGTTAAATGGATTGAGGCCATATAGCACCCCTCAGTCATCAGTATTATTGCTGTTTTTATGACTTCTAATTTAAAATGGAAGGGGGGGGGGGGGGGTTCAATACATTTGTTCAAGCCCTTATGGTTAAGAATGAACCTGTCATCTCCATTTGGCTTTTGTCTTAAAAAGTGAGGTGAAAGAAACTGTTCCTCACAGGGTGAGCAACAAATAACTGCTCATTTTTCTTCCAGACAGCGAGTGGCTTCCCTGCTTCTGGTATTTTCTGTCAGCAACAGATTAGGCTTCATTGGTTTCACTGTTTGCGTTTGTATTTTAGAAAATAGTAGTTTATAACCCTTCAGGCATCTTAACATGTGTGCGTCAGATGTCACTTCTTGCCACGTTTTAAAAAAGTATTCCAATCGCCCTGCTATTTTGCTCACCTCCACAGGAATAAAAATCGATTAAAAAAAATGTTCTTGAATCGGAACATTCAAGAATGCGGATTCACGCGAATTGCGGTCTATCGGGTTGTAAAAATTTCAATCGGTCAACTGAGTACGCAGCAGTGAATCGGTGATTTCCGATTCAATGGATTGTTCGTTCTATGGAGTCGAATCGGACCGACTTACCTCAAATGCTTCCAATAAGCGTTTTCTAATTAATTGCACGGGCATATGAATCGGTTGAAATCTCTCTAAACCAGAGTATGGTGAATGTTGTATTCAATAGGAAACTCAAGATTGACAATTGCTGTCAATGAAATGGCGAAGTCTATTTTATAATCATTTGAATGGAAGTGAATCGGTAGTGGTAGCGAGTAATGGATTCCAATAAGAAAATGTTTTGAATTAAAATTATGAGGATATACGTATCATTACAAAAATATAAGGAATAGTGTTGACATTAAGTGCGTATATTATAAATTAATAAGAAATATCAATTCATAATGAAGTTTGAATTATCAGCTGAGATATTGAAAACAGTGCTTGAAGAGGCAATGGCGTTCGGTCGTTGGTGTCAGTTGGTGTGGTGTACCAAGAGCCAAGGAATTCTGAAGGCTGCTTTGTGTTTCTTTGTCAATATCTCGAGCATTCGTTTTGTGTGATGTGATTTTGAACATTACATGGAGTTAAACTTTCTGGTGTAGAATTAATTGAGTGTTCTTCGACATGAAACTGTGGGCTTTTATGAAAATAAGGACACCATATGCTCAGCTCGGCGTCACTTAGTAATTTCAAAAATCGTCCAGGGAGAACCCTTCCAGTTTAAATTCTTGTTGGTATGGCATGATGAATTTGGTTTATTGTATGGTCGGGATTTCTTCACTTTTTCACTAGTGGTAGGCTTGACCACGTCCTTGCTTGTTTTTTCGATGTCTTTTGCAGATTTTAGATGTTCAGAAAAAAATTCGCCAAACAGAAAAGTGTCGATTTCTATTTCATCCGAAATTGTCTTTACTCAATGATTCAGCCATGGTAAAATAAACTCTCTCCTAGCGAATGACATTTTGTGATATAGATCTGTCAGTAGTCTGCAAACATCACAGAGAACCTCTAATAGCTGTCTGGATTCTCCACTGAGCATAGTGTAGAGCATGCGTGCCAATACCGTACCTCTAGCACTCAACGCTGATCCCAGCTGATTTTGAGACGAAGACGGATAACTGTCCTCTTTCAAGGAAGGTCCAGGCAACACAGCATTTATTTCTGAATTTATTTTTGGAGTACCCATCATTGAGCAGTTTTCTTCTGGAGGGTATTTGCTTATTAAATCAAGCTGCGATTCTTTTGATAAACCTGACTTGAGGATATTTGTCCACATTTGTGTTACTGAGTCGTGGATGGGCGCACTAGTTTTCTTATTTTTGCTTTCTCATAGAGGAAGCTTTGTAACGGTAACATTTTTCAAAATTTTTAAATTCATTCAATTAAACCCTCCCTAATTTAAAAATGTCTAATACAATGTTCTAAGCAATTGTCCGGATTTGTGTGTGTGTGTGTGTGTGGATGTTGTGAACACGATAACTAGAAAACGGTTGCAGATGAATTAATGAAATTTGGAGAGCTTATTTTCCTCACTGATATCTTGAAACTGACCGACGGATTTCTAAAAATATTCATTGCATTTTTTTCTAGCACTCAATAATATTTTAAAAATCGGTTTTTTATTGTAAAACTTTTTTCATTCGCATATTTCGGAGTTGATGCAAGAACATAAAAGATTCCTTGGTTCGAAACGAATCGATTGACCTATAATAATAATGCATCTTATCAAAGAGTAGGGAAGTTATGGTAATTTATATATTTTGAAAATCGGTTTTTTATAGTAAAACTTTTTTCACTAGCATAATTCAGAGTTGATGCAAAAATATAAAAGATTCCTTCGTTCGAAACGAATCGATTGACCTACAATAATAATGCATTTTATCAAAGAGTAGGGAAGTTATGTTAATTTATATATTTTGAAAATCGGTTGTTTATAGTAAAACTTTTTTCAATGACATAATTTGAAGTTGATGCAAAAACAGAAAAGGTGTGTTGATTCTAGTCGAATAGATTGACCTATAATATTAATAAATGTTATTGAAGAGTAAGGAAGCTATGGTAATGCATAATTTCTGAAAATACGGTTTTTTATAGTAAAACTTTTTTCATTAGCATAATTCAAAGTTGATGCAAGAATGTAAAAGATTCCTTGGTTCGGGACGAATCGATTGACCTCTAATATTAATACATTTTATTGAAGAGTAGGGAAGTTATGGTAATTTATATATTTTGAAAATCGGTTTTTTATAGTAAAACTTTTTTCACTAGCATAATTCGGAGTTAATGCAAGAATATAAAATTTCCTTGGTTCGAAACGAATCGATTGACCTACAATAATAATGCATTTTATCAAAGATTAGGGAAGTTATGGTAATTTATATATTTCGGAAATCGGTTTTTTATAGTAAAACTTTTTTCATTACCATAATTCAGAGTTGATGCAGAAATATAAAAGATAACTTGGTTCGAAACGAATTGATTGACCTATAATAATAACGCATTCGATCAAAGAGTAGGGAAGTTATGGTAATTTATATATTTTGAAAATCGTATTTTCATAGTAAAACGTTTTTAGTGGGACGATGGTCGTGGGGGTTAAGGCGTAGGCTTTGGACCCTCTCCGTCGGCTTGCGGGTTCGATTCCCGCCTCGCACTCTGGAAGAGCCTCGGTGGCCCATGCGGTGAACACTTGCCTAGCAAGGGAGTTGTTCATCTCCGGAGAGTCGTGGGACCGGTACCTCTAGAGAAAAAGGTTCTCTAAGTACTTAAGGCTGTTGCTCTTGGTGGTTCGGAACCCACCTTAAACTGTAGGTCCCCCTCCCACCACCAAGTAAGTGTGCGGGGGTTGTGTAAAGGAATCTCTTGATTCGATGCAAATCGATTGATCTATAATAATAATAATAATAATAATACACTTTAGTTATCGCTAGAACTAAGAACTTTTCGGCGCCAGGGCCAGATAAAATCAACAACTTTTGGTGGAAGAAGTTTACTTCAACGCACCAACATCTAGCTCGTATATTTACTACTTTCTTAAACGGAGAACAACCCGTCCCGCAGTGGCTAGTGGAAGGACGCACGGTATTGATCCCTAAGGCCGGAGATTTGTCATGTCCAAAGAACTACAGGCCCATAGCTTGTTTAAACTCCAGCTACAAGCTATTCACTGGCATCCTCAAAGAGAGGATATTGACATCTATCGAGCCGGTATGGAGTGCAATAGTCGAACAACGTGGATGCAAGAGAGGGCTGGCAGGTTGCAGGGAGAACCTGTTAATAGACAGGTGTATTATCCAGGACTCGATCAGGTATCGACGCAATCTGTCCATGGCTTGGATTGATTACCGTAAGGCATTCGATAACACGAACCATGAGCTTCTTATCAAGCTCCTTGAGTGCATGGAGGTGCATCCAAAAATAGTGAGATGCATACAATAGCTTATGCTCTTGTGGCGGACAAGATTTGTCATAACATCTGACAAAAGACAAGTGACTACAAACTTTGCCACATATAAGAGGGGGGTCTTTCAAGGAGACTCTCTAAGTCCGATACTTTTCTGTATTTCCCTCTTGCCTCTATCTATTGTGCTCCGAGGCAAAAGTTCTGGATACCTATGTGGCCCGCCGAACAGAAGAGAATATAAGGTCAACCACCTTTTATACATGGACGACCTTAAACTCTTTGCTTCCTCAAAAAAGGACCTTAACATCCTTGTAGATGCGGTAAATAGGTATTCTAAAGCGATTGGCATGAGCTTCGGACTGGACGAGTGTGCCTGCGTCCACCTACACCAAGGAAGACTAGAAACTACATCATCCAGTGACGATCAGGATCTTCAACTGATAGGCGGAAATACCATTCAACATCTTGGTATTGGAGAAACATATACATATCCTGGAATACCGCAAGCGGAAACCCAAAATGTGCATAACTTGGAAACGGCCCTTGGAAAAAGGTATCGCCAAATTCTCAGAAAAATTTGGGCTTCCGAATTATCTGGAAAGAATAAGATCCAGGCGACCAATATGCTGGCCGTTCCTATACTGCTCTACACGTTTGGTGCAGTAAAATAGAACGTCGATGAGTTAAAACAACTTGATCGAAGCACACGCAAGATGATGATAATTCAACGAAGTCTTTATCCTAGATCTTCCATACCTCGAATATATCTCCCTCGCGATAAAGGGGGTAGAGGATTGCTAAGCTTAGAGTGTCTTCATCGAAGAACGGTTCTGGTTACAGCCTGTTCAGTTCTAAAAAGCACGGATTCCCTTATGCGACTCGTACATCAACATGAAGTCGCCAATGCTGCGGTGTTTCTATACCATGCAGCAGATAGGGCCGCAGAGGAGCTTGACCTCCCATTTAATTCCAGCGACATTACACATGGCCTAGCATCACTAACACCTCTGGTGCTCAAAAGTCGTATACAGGAAGCAGAAAATACGCTCCTACTAAGAGAACATGCTGAGAAACCCCTCCATGGTAAGTTCTAGGGCATCCTACGTAGAGAAGAGCTCTCGATGGGTCTGTCCAACATGTTTCTCAAGTCTGCTGGATTGAGATCGGAGACCGAGGGATTTCTTTTTGCCTGTCAAGACGGCGTCATAGACACCTTAGTTTACCGCGAGCGCATAATGAATGTACCTGTACGCGATACCAACTGCCGAGCGTGCAAGCAAGAGCCCGAAACACTTGGACATGTTCTCAGTGGATGCTATAAATATGCACGCTGCGCGTACATAGAGAGACACAATGCAGCTCTAAAAGTGATATATTACCATCTTAGGCATTTCTATGGTGTTGATCTATTGCCCGTCTTGCCATACGCCCAGGGGGAACTCGAGTCAGTTGTGGAGAATGATCAGTGTAAGATCTACTGGAATTTCTCATTCTCCACCACTCAACGTATCAGTGCTACGAAGCCTGACATTGTCCTCCAAGATCTGAAGAACAAGATCATTTACGTGATTGAATTCTCGGCACCAGCCGATGGTAATATCACGGCAAAGGAGGGAGAAAAACGGGCGAAATATCAAGCACTTCTTTTCGAGCTGAGTAGGCTGTACCAAGGCTATAAAGTCCATCTTATAATTCTCATAATCGGCTGCCTTGGAGGTATGAAAGCTTCATTTATTAGCCAACTCAACAAGATTCCGGCTTGCCAGCGTCATGCTCATTTCATCGCGAACCGGATGCAAAAGGCTGTTCTCCTGGGATCACTTCATCTGGTCCGTCAACACTGTTCCTCTTAAATTCTACAAAGATTGGTAGCTCTAAAAAAGTATCCAGAGGTAAAACTTCATCTCCAACTGTCTTGTCTGCCGCGTAAGGTCATCCGCGGCTAGAGACCTGACTCCAAGGAACAGTGTTGCCCGATGTTATCACGCGTAAATTTCCCGCTCTTGCTTACCTTCTAGGACAGAAGGAGCAGAAGCGGATGGCGTACACGTTCCAGTAGCTTTGGGATTGGTTTCTTTAAGGAATCATGATCGAAGCTTCCGGAGCCTACAACTTCTCATAATACACTTTATTGAAGATTAGGGAAGTTCTGCTCATTTATAATATCTGAATCGTCAGTTACAAACAGAAAAACTTTTTTTATCGACATAATTTGAAGTTGATGCATGAATAGAAAAGACTTTTTGATCATAAATTTTCAAATAGAGTAATATTACGACGATTTTTGTGAAGAAATCATAAAGCTGGGAAAGGGATAGGGTGCGACAGAACTCTTCCTTTCCCTTCTCCAGCTCAAATATTATTATTTCAAACGCAAGATTTGATTTGTTTGATTTGTCTTTGTATTTAAAACATTTTTTGTATTATTTTGTAATTTTTCATTTTTGGTAAATTTCTATTTTTAAATTGAGCGAAATGAAGACTTTGGTCTGTCTATTATTGAAAAAAATGACTAATGCTTCTTCTATGAGGAAGCAAATACATTTGCTAACGGGAAACAAAGTGCTCGTGAAATGAGCACCATATAATTATAAATACAAACAAAGTGGAAACACTCGAGATCGAATTCACAGCTAGTTTAATTCGTCATCCCCCAAAAGACACACTAGGGCTCCTTCAATACCTGCGTTCTTTTTTGTCGTTGAATGTGCCTTCTCTGGAGGCGAATAGCTCTTTCTCTCCAATTCGCGGTGTCTTGAAGAATTCCTCCCACGTGTCCGACGAGAGTTGGACTCTCCTTCAAAAAACTTCGTCTGTGACGTGACGTGCTTTCGGACTACGCTCTCCATCATTTCAACGAGGGCGTGACGTATCTCGCAGATAACGCTCTCCGCCATGTTTGAAAACCGGGGACCGTGATTTCCGGCGGGGCGCCCTGCTCTGGTGACCCTCCCTGCTACTGTCACGATCGTACCTGTAGCGTCGATGTGACGATCCTCTCGACGGTTTTCTTAAAGGACTTCGAGATCTGGTTCTCCTTCTGCCTCTGGAAAGTCGCTTCCAGAGCTTCAGGATTGAGAGGTGGGTGAAGACGAATGACTGCGTCTGCGATGCGAACGCTCAACTTCTCTTTTCAACTTTTTCAGTTAGCGAAGGAGTCTGTCCTCTTTTTCGCGTGTCCTCTTCTTACAGCGTCAGTAGATAGGTAGGTGTGTTTCTAGACCACTTTTTTCCATACGATTAGTAACTTGCGCCTAGACTGTAGATGGCTGTGAGATTGGTTTCGTTCCTTGTGCTGACTTGTGAATCAGCGTCTTGAAGTATCCAATATTGATATTGAAAGTCAATACTTGAATCCGGGAAATGGAACTTTCCCGCCCAAAAGTATGAATGGGATATCTGCCGTCACAATATTGAGTTATTAATATTTGCTATCCCCGGAATTGAAGTTTTTCGTCCCAAAATAATATAATTTATATAGCGCGCGAGCGCCTGTGTGTGTGTGTGTGTGTGTGTGTGTGTGTGTGTGTGTGTGTGTGGAAGGGAAGTTAAGAGTGCTAGGAGATGAGTCTCATCCCTCGTGAGCCGCCGCCCGGGAGATAAGGTGATGACGTAGATGGTGGTGTTGCATTTCAACCCCCGTATATAATTGCTTGTTATTGTCAAGATAATCCTAAGGAAAAAAGGTCTGTGCCTTTGATGCCGGGGATGTGTGATATGATTATTTTTTAGGGCGTAATTTTATGCGAAATGTATTTTGCAAGTTTAAACAGGTTTCAGCAGACGAGTGCATGAACATTCCTGATGCGCCATAGCATAATATTGCGCAATTTTGCCAGCCGAATTCATGTAAAAAACAGCTTCAAGGGTATTGTTTATCTCAAGCATTTCGCGTAAATACTTTCAAGGTTATATTTTGCAAGTTTGAACAGGTTTCAGCAGTGCCCGATATCATGCGTCAGACGTCTCACATTTCATATTATGTTAAACAATTCCTGGTAAACAAAATTCCATTCTGATGACGTCATCCTCGTTCCAGGAATTATTGCATCATATATCGTAATACTGCGCAATAGTTTTTAGGAATTTGGTAAGGGTGGGGGTAACTGCAAACAATTCCTGTTAAACAAAATTCCATTCTTATGACGTCAGCCTCGTTCCAGGAATCCTTATCTACAGTGACATCCTGTTTTTACAATATAAATTTGATGTATTGCTTCTTTCTAGATGAAACATTTTAATTTAAGAAAAAATCCCCTTTGACTCTTGCCGACATCGTGCGTCAGACGTCTCACATTTCATATAATGTTACACAATTCCTGGTAAACAAAATTCCATTCTGATGACAACATTGAGGCTATATAAGGGGGCGCTCTCCTCTTCATTACCAGTACAATATTGACACCAGTCAAGAGTGCTTATTGAATAGCAAGAAAAAGTGTGTTTAATACCTATTTACAAGCAAATTTTTTCTATGATTTCAGAAAAAGAACTGATAACAAAAAGCAGTAGTGAGCTTAAAATCGACAAAGTGTTTTTCATAAGTTTCTGCTGGTTTTTCAGTTTCATTTAAAATTGGATTTCGAAATTCAATTCTGATGATGTCATTATAGTTCCAGTAATCCTTATCTACAGGGTTGCCATATTTCATCAATTTTGACACTACCTACAGGGTTGCCATATTTCATCAATTCTGAGACTATATATGGGAGCGCTCTTCTCTTTATTTTGTCAGTGCAATACCAACACCTGTCAACTGTGTGTATGTGCTTGTCTAATAAAAAAGTGTGTGTTGAGGACTATTTAGAAGCAGAATTTTTCTGTGATTCTCAAAAAGCTGATAAGAAACTTGCAGTTGTGAGCTTTAATAATCTGCGAAGTGTTTTTTCATAACAAAAACGGACAAAAACGGGCGATTATGGCATTGATCGCTAGTCTGAAGACAGCAAGTAGAAGCTTTAAGAAGTTGCTAAAAACCGGAGCTGGCATTAGTGAAGCTTCGATGAAACTACGAGAGAGAGTAATTTGGGATCTTATTTAATTCATAAGGATTTGAATACATTTTTGGATGACTGCAAACGCATGTTAATTCCTCGAATTAAAAACACATTAAATAGTTTGGGTAATATTAAAGTTTGTATTGATTTCACTGGGATTTTCAAGGCAATAGTGGCTGGTGAAGAAAAAGTAGATGAAAAAAGTGTTTCTACTAAGAATTACCCCATTCTAACAACGACAAATATTGGTGGATGGTTTGAAGAAAAAGTGAAAGAACGGGTTCAAGCTAAAATTGATAAACTGAAAACAACAGATTCGTGTTGGACTCTAATAGAAATTGTGAACTTAAGGTTTAATATTAGTAGATACGCCCCTTTTCAGGTTGGGTCTTCAACGTTCATTGAATTACCCAATTTTATTCAGAGAAAAAAAGCTGTGCTCAACATCAAAAATAAAGATTCATATTGTTTTCTCTGGTCAGTAATGGCAGCTCTTTGTCCTGCCGCAATTCATTCTGATTGAACTAAATCTTATCCTCAGATTGATGGTTCAGAACTGAAATATAATGATATCAAGTTTCCAATTACTCTTGAGGATATTCCAAAATTTGGAAAATGAATGGCTTGAGTATAAGTGTCTATGGATTAGAGTTTGATGAATATAGGAAGAAGGAGGAAACTGTTCCAATTTTTCTAAACCATGAGAAATCCAAAAACCTATTATTCACCTTCACATAATTGAAAATACTGTATTTGATTCAGATACCGAAGTGTATCATTTTTGTTTAATCAAAAATCTATCTCGACTAGTAAAGACACAAATAACAAAATCTGGATGTAGCACTTACTTTTGTGACAGGTGTCTGTGCCATTTTAAATTTGAGAAATCTCTCGAAAAACATCAAGTTGCTTGTGAAAGCTTAAATAATTGCACACTACGCGGAGAGAAGTAAACCAGAGCGGGTGCAGTTTTTATCGTAACCCTTGCTGCGCCGATCACAAGAGTTCTGCAGAAAAATCATGTTGTGGCTGAGCAGCGACGGTTACGGTTGATGACGGAAATATTACTGCTACACCATGACAGTCACTGCGCGCCACCGTAAAAGATTCTGCAGCGACTGATGCGTCCGTCGTAGTAACAGTTACTGCCATATTCCCGAGCCGTCGCGGTTATCACCGCAATGGAATTGGATGGTCTGAAGTCTAACGATATTGTATTTTCCAGTCATTGTTTGTTAGTTCGTGAGTTAAGCGTGTAAGTGGCAGAACCCAAAATCTGGCTTTTGGCTATCAAATGAGCCTTTAATGAGCCCTTAATTATGGCAATGGTATTACGTTTTCTGGGCAAACTGGTAGTTTCAGGTTCACCCATATAGAAAAAAAACGGCGTGCGCATTAATGCTTGCGGAGTAAACCGTACCTATCCCTGTGAGTAGAGTAACTATAGCTGCGCTGCGTATTGCGGTCACGCGCCGGAATGGTTGAGGTTCGCCCGCAATGGTTCATGCGAGCGCAGCAACAGCTTCTGCCTCCCTCCCACTCGCAAGTTCTGCGCGACGGCAGCGGACTTGGCAGTAACGGTCGCGGTTATCTCCGCTCCGTGTAGTACTTCCCACAGAAAAAGATAACATTTCAAAATTTAAAAATTATAAATATAAAGAGAGGGTTAAATTTGCAGTATATACTGATATAGAGTGTTTGTTAGAGCCAGTTACCAACATCAAAGGAAATGCTGATCAGAAACATATACCTACAAGTGCGGCTTACTACACAAAATTCAGTTTTGCCGATTCACAATCTGAACCTCAAGTTTATCGTGAAAAAGACTGCATCACGTGGTTCGTCAATGAGTTGAAAAACTTAGCCGAGAAAGTAGATTCTTGCCTCAAGAATCCCGTACCAATGGAACCTTCAACTGCAAAGCAAGAGTATGAGTTTAAAAATGCCAAAGCTTGTCATATTTGTGAGCAAGATTTTGACAAAGATGATGCGAAACATCGTGATCACTGTCATTTTACGGAGAAATACCGTGGCCCTGCCCACGACAGGTGTGATGTAAACTACCAAGACTCACATACAATTTCCATAGTATTTTACAATTTATTCGGTTACGACGCTCATTTTTTTATAAAAGAATTGGCCACAAGCTTTGATGGTGGTATCTCATTATTACCCATCAATAAGGAAAAATATATATCGTTTACAAATAATGTGCAAAATACAAACGTAAAACTGAGATTTATTGATTCTTTTCGATTCATGCCAAGTAGCCTCTCCAAATTAGCTTCAAATCTTAGTAATGATGAAAAATTTATAACAAGAAAATATTGTAAAAGTGATGGGGAATTTGCATTATTAACGAGAAAAGGTGTATTTTCATATGATTATGTTGATGACTGGAAAAAATTAGATGAAGATTGTCTACCAGCAAAAGAGGAATTTTATTCAAAATTATATGATGAGGGTATTTCAGATGAAGATTATAATCATGCTTGCAAGGTTTGGGATGAATTTTAATTGAAAACGTTAGGTGAATATTCAGACTTGTACTTGAAAAATGATGTTTTTCTTTTGGCAGACATTCTCGAAAATTTTAGATGTCGTTGTATTGAAACTTATAATTTAGATCCACTGCATTACTTTAAAGCACCTGAACTTTCCTTCGATGCTATGTTAAAGTATACTGGAATTGAACTTGACGTATTAGCAGATGTAGAAATGTTATTACTGATTGAAAGTGCCATCAGAGGTGATGTGTCTCAGTGCTCCAATAGGTATGCGAAGGCAAATAATAGATTCATGGGCCTGAGTTTTAATCCATTGGAACCCGAATCTTACATCATGTATTTTGATATAAACAATCAGTACGGACAAGCTATGAGTCAATATTTGCCCTATCAGGATTTTAAATGGCTTACAAATTTTAAAAACGAGACAAATTTTTTCAATATTCCTGATGATTCAGAAATAGGCTATATTCTCGAAGTAGATTTGGAATATCCTGAAGAACTCCATGATTTGCATTAGGACCTGCCATTATGCCCAAAGCATTTTTGTACCTCCTCTTCCCACATCTAAAATTCCTAAACTAATAACCGATTTGAAATCAAAATAAAAATACGTTCTCCATTACCAAAACCTAAAACAGTATTTAAAGTTGGGAATGAAACTCGTTGAAGTTCACAGAGTTTTACAATTAGAGCAAAAACCTTGGCTAAAAGACTATATTGATTTAAATACAGAGTTAAGAAAGCAGGCAAAAAATGAGCTTGAACCAAATTTTTTTAAACTCATGAATAACTCAGTATTCGGCAAGACCATGGAGAATGTAAGGAAGCATAAAGATGTTAGGTTTGTAACAAAGTGGGAGGGTAGATGGGGTGCAAAAGCTCTGATTGCCAAACCAAACTTTCATAGCTGCACTATCTTTGGTGAAGACATGGTGATCATTGAGATGAATAAAACCAAAATTACTTTTGATAAGCCAATTTACATTTGATTCACTGTTCTCGACCTATCAAAGATAATGATTTATGACTTTCATTACAATTACATGAAGTACACCTTCAATGACAAGACAAAATTACTCTATACTGACACAGACAGCTTGATTTATCACACTACCAAACCTTTATGAATACATTAAAAGTGATTCGGACAAATTTGATACCTCAGACTATCCACCAAATAATATCTATGATGTTAAATTACTGAACAAAAAAGTCTTGGGGCTCATGAAAGACGAATGCAACGGAAAAATTGTAACAGAATTCGTCGGGCTAAGATCAAAATTGTATGCCTATAAAGTTTTGAAGAATGACGAGGGAAACAAGACAGCTGTCCACATTAAGGACAATAACGTTTGACGACTACAAGCGAACTTTGTTACATTACGAAACTCTTACTCGACCTCAACGGTTGATTCGAGGCCGAAAACAGGAAGTTCACTCGATTGAGCAAAACAAGGCTGCTCTCAGCTGGCGAGATGATAAGAGGATGTTAATTCCTCATACAACCGACACTTTTCCATGGGGCTATTAAACTCAATCACAGGAGGCAATGGCTGCGGATAAAGATTAATATTCATTTTCGATAAGTGAATTTCAATTCTCAAAGAAGAGTTAAAAAAATTATGTATAGCGATTCTAGAACATGTATAACTGTACATTTTTGATAAATGAATTTAATTCTCAAAGGAGAGTTGAAATTACGCACAGCGATTCTGAAACTTGTGTAAATGTTCATTTTTTCCAATGAATGAATTTAATTCTCAAAGAAGAATTCAAATTATGTACAACGATTATTAAAACTTGTACATAAGT
>CAKNXH010048915.1:590-48429 GCA_932178445.1 Andricus quercusramuli
CAAAAAGCGAGGTAGACCACGTAAGGCTATGCTCGACTCACATAATATAATCCCTGCTCTTGAAAATGAGAAGAGAGGAAGCTTAAACTCAGATTCCGATCCCGAATATTTCAATTATTTAAAAGAAAAAGTTAGAACAAATAAAATAAGAAAATCTAATAAAGAACAAATACAAGAATCCAGTGAAGATGAAGATAAGAATTATAAGTCAAGCTCCAGCGTGTCAGAAGAAGACGAAGAAGAAGAACAAGACGAAGAAGAAGAAGATGAAGAAGAAGAATGATATCGAAAAGAAGACAATGAAGATGAAGAAAATGATAATGAAGAAAATTTCGAAGAAAATAATTATGACGAAGAAAACTATGATTTCGAGTATGAGAATGAAAATTTTATTGATGATAAATCTGACAACGAAAACCTAAATAATAATAATGAAAATCTAAATAATGATAATGATGATAATATCAATGATAATGACAAGGAAAATAATATTGACAATAACGAAGAAAAGGAAAATGAAATACTTAAAGATCATCTTGAAAATCCAACGGCGATAGATCCAATAGATAACCGCACACCCCCGGAACCACCCCCGATTGAAATCCCAATATCCACCCCACTTAATGCAAACAAAAATATTGTAGAATGTCGTGACAAAATGTCTATGAGGAAAGATAATTACGTATATTTTACAACCACTGAAGGAGAACCTCGTGATTTTGGGTCCAGCATTCTCGAAAAACGACAACAATTGCCAAAATTTACTAAACTTCAAAAAGGACTTGCGAAAGAAATTCGAAAAGGTAAGCAATTTCATATTGCACTACCCATTGAAGGAGAAAATAAAGATAATCTTACAGAAACATTGAAAAATATAAAACTAAGCATATTCTCGTTACATAATTTAGCAGAAAAATTAAAATTAAAATCATTTAGTATAACAAAAACACCATATGTAAATAACTTACCATGGGAAGAAATATTAAACACATTACAATCATCATTTTTCGAATCAAATATAAAAGTTATTATTTGCTTTATTATTATTATTAGATTGGGTTAGGGCCTTAGCAGCCCCTGACGCTTGGGTAATCCCGTTGCGTCCCCTTGTGAGCCTAAGCATGACCCCATAGCCCTCTCCATAGGGAGAGGACCGCAGCCACGCTATTGGTTGATATCTGCAACTCACTGATAAAATAATTACCTGTGAGTGTTAGACGTTTCCCCGCAACCGCAGGGCAGTAGCAAAGGATGTGAGTGGATGTCTCACTATCCTTTCCGCACAGACGACAGAGGGGACTTTCTGCAAGCCCTATCTTATGTCTGTGATATCCTAACTTCCCATGTCCTATGAATAGTTCTGTTAGGACTTTGATTTCATTCCTCCCGAGCTTGAGTATTTCCCTAGCTCGGTTGGAGTTAAGCTTTAAGCCCAAGAGTGTTTTGGCCTGTCTGCAACCAGGAACCAAATCCCACTCACTCTGATGTTCCTCAGTCAGCCAACTGTTAATTACTTCAGTGACTAACCTGCTGGAAATACCTACCACTGGCTCGGGTCCAGTAAAATTTCTTCCTGCTGCTAGCTTGGCTAGCCTATCCGATATCTCATTGCCCTTGATGCCGCTGTGTCCAGGGATCCAAAGCAGGGTGACTCGGTTTTCGGTCGCTAACGTATTTAGTGCTTCAAAGCATTCCCATACTAATAGCGACGTAGTCGTTGTTCCATTCAAGGCCAATATAGCAGCCCTGCTGTCTGAGCAGATACGGATGTTCCTTTTATCGCCGTACTCCCTTGCCTTGTAGGCACACTGGAGTATGGCCATAATCACAGATTGTAGAACTGTGGCGTAGGGCCCCATCTCAATTGTGAAGCCCATTCCATTCCTTCTACGATATACGCCGGCTCCTGCATTCTCCTCGTTCCTGGAGCCATCTGTAAACCAGTTGTCTCCATCGCAGGGCAGGTAAGCGTCGCCGTTAACCCATTCCTCCTTCGTGGATAGGCTAACTCGATACTTCTTGTCGAAGAGGTGGCGAGTGACCATCTTGTCCCTGGGCATGTTCAGGGTCGGCCTTCTCGCGATATCGACTGGGATCTTCACTGATGTCGAGATCCTCCTGTCATTCCCCAAATTTAGCCTCCAGGCCGCCTTCGCAGCCACGGTCTTAATGGTAAGATGGAGGGGCTCTAAGCCTATTAGTGCCCCCAGTGCCACCGTGGGTGTCGACTTCGAGGCTCCAGTGACGCCTCTCAAAATCAGTCCCCTGATCCTTTCCAATCGAGACTTCACCGTGGACAGCTCGACCCTGCTCCACCAGACTACCGCCGCATAGGTTAACCTGGGTCGCAAGATCGCTGTATAAATCCACATAAGTGTCTCCGGTTTCAAGCCCCAGCTTTTCCCCATGGCTCTCCTACAGAGCCATAGGGTCGCTACTAGCTTCTTGCACTTGTTTTCCAGGTGCTCATTCCATGACAGCTTCTTATCCAGAATTACTCCTAGATATTTAGCTTGTTCCTTGATTTCCAGTTGTTGTCCTCCAAGTTTCAAAGTACTCGTAGTTCCCCACTTGTACCGTCTGGTGAAAACAACCGCATCTGTCTTACTCGGATTAACCGATAATCCAGTTTTCTTGCACCATGAGTCTACTATCATCAGTGCTTGCTGCATTACTCCGAAGAGCACATCCAGATGCTGACCGCGCACGATAACCAATATATCGTCCGCATAGCCTATGACGTGAAGGCCCTGACTCGAGAGTTGATGAAGCAATTCATCCACTACCAGACACCACAGCAAGGGCGATAAAACTCCCCCCTGCGGACATCCCGAGTCAATGGTTCCACTTAGAGTGACATCACCCTTAGTCGTGGTTAGATTCCTGTTAGCCAACATGTGGCACGTCCATTCCACGACTGCAGTAGGCACACCATGTGTAATCATGGCCGCCCTGATCACCTCTCCAGAGGTATTATTGAAGGCCCCTTCGATGTCCATAAAGGTTCCAATCGCAAGGCCTTTCTCCTTCAGTTGGCCTTCAATTAGGTTCACTGCTCCGATTAGGGCTGTCTCCGTCGAGTGACCAGCCCTATAGGCGTGTTGCTCCTTGTGGAGCGGTCTGTTTGACAAGACCTTATCACGGATATGTCTATCCACAAGTCTTTCCACTGTTTTTAATAGGAAAGAAGTTAGGCTGATGGGCCGGAAATCCTTGGGTGAAGTATAACCGATCCTACCTGCCTTTGGAATGAAGACTACCCTCGTACCCCTCCAGGCCGTCGGGATATATCCCAGCGTCAAACTAGCCCTAGCAAGTCTCACCAGCGGCCCTATGATGATCTCTCCAGCCCTCTGTAAGAGGGCTGGATATATGCCATCCGGGCCAGGAGACTTGTAAGGACTAAAGGATTTCAGGGCCCACCTGACCCTGGCAGGGGTGACAATCTCATTGGCAAGCCGTCGTTTGGGGCCCAATTGGGCCACAGGTGACTTTGCCTGCCTCTGAGCTGCCGTCCCCCCTTCTCCAGACCTTGAAAAGCTTGGAAAATGTGCCCTGATCAGATGGGCCAAGGTATCCTCGTCGGACTCTGAGTATCCCCCTCCGGGCAATTTCAGAGTGCCGAGAATAGCGTCCGGATTTCGAGAAAGCAGCCTGTCCAGTCTAGCCGCCTCAGCTCCCTTCTCGATTTCTGTGCAAAAGTTGGTCCAGCTCTCCTGCTTAGCCTTACGTATTGCACCTCTATATTCATCTCTCATCGTTGTGAATGACGTCCATAGTTCCTTCGTTTTGCCAATACTGGCACGTCTGGACCTCTCTCTGGTTACCCTGCGAAGCTCTTCGAGTTTCCCATTCCACCAGTATGTCTCCCCAGCCTTTCAGACTCTTGTAGGTCGACAATTACTTTCATAAGTAACTTTGATGGCTTCCGCGAAAGTTTTGGCTGCCATCTCAAGAGTGTCCACGTCTCGAATTGACCTGGGGACCTCTGAAAGTGCACATCTTAGTTCCGTGGAAAACTGATCCCAGTCCGTTCTTCTTGGATTTCTGACCCATTTAGGACCATCGGGTACAACGGATTCCAATACGAACTCTATCTGTGAGTGTTCTGAGAGAGAGGGTTCATCTGAAACCCTCCACTTCTTGATACTATCCCTAAAATTACTGGTGCAGAGAGTGATGTCAATGACTTCTTCCCTGACCGAATTATGGAACGTCGGGGTGTTCCCTGTATTAAGAATATCTAAGTCTGTAGTGATTAGATATTCCAATAGGTCATTACCTCTCGAGTTGACGTCCGTGCTACCCCACAAGGTATGGTGGGAATTAGCATCGCACCCCAACAGAAGAGGCATGCCTCTTACCTTGCAATATTCCACCAGTGTACATACCTCCACTGGTGGGTTGGTATCACTGTCATAAGGAAAATAAGCTGATCCTAGAACTAGCCTCCCTATTCCTTTGAGATCCATGGCTATCACCATCAGGTCTCTCGAACATAGTTCAAGCAGCGGGACAGCACTAACTCCCTTCGTCAGTATACATGCCCTCGGTTTGGCTGCCTTGGGGTCCCTGTAACAAAAAAGACCAGCCCCCCCTAATCCCCTTATGGTATCTCGAACTAACCATGGTTCTTGGATTAGCGAGATACCTGTATGCTTCACAGCCATGCCCCTCTGCAAAACTGCAGAGGCGCCTTTGCTGTGATGCAAGTTAATCTGGGTAATGGTGAGACCAGGAGCAGTCATTTAGGTCTGCTCCCGATCTTCCTGCGTCTCAACAGGCCCCTCCTGTCCCTGGCCAGTAACCCTAAAGTTGACCTGTCCAAAGTGATAGAAGGGCCTGTTGTTGAGGGCCGAAATGGCCCTCGTTTGGGACTCAGGAATATACACAACTAGGAGATGCCTAGTACCTCCCGTTGTGCCTCCTTCCTGAGGCTTTTCGTGCCTGACAATCCGCCAGGACGCTGTCTTCAGTGAGGGGTTGAATCCCTCCAACCGACGGAGCACCTCAGACGGGTCTTCCGGTTTGCCCGGAAACCACGCCGTAGCTCTTACCATCTTTTGGAGTAACTCAACCCCACCCACCTTAAGGGACGCACCATCCCACGACTCTGTCTCGACCACCGCTTTGAGTAGCCAAGCTTTAGCCGCTGGGTCGGCTGCCACAAATACAAAGACCCCTCCTCTGCAGAAGGAGGTCACAAATTTTGGCCACTACTCTGGGGACACTTTTCCAAGCGCCCTCCAGGTGGCCTCCCTGAAGATCTCGAACTGCTCCTCTGTGAGCAATTAGTCCGGGTAGTTGGTGTCAGCCACCACCACCGTCAGGGGGTTGGTCCTCTGAGCGGCCGTCAGTCCAGCTCCCGACGACTCTCTGTTCATCGGCAGCTGGGCCGGCTTGTGCCTCTTCACAGGCCCAGCCACCCCCGGTGGGGTGCCCTCAGAGCCTCTACTTCTCTTTTGGGCCTCAGTGCTGGATGTCAGCCCTTCAACTGCCGACGCTCCAGCTCCCGCAGCTGCTTCTCTAGCCTGCCGCGCTTTTCTCCTCAATCTTCTTTTCTGGGAATCATTGATTCCATTTTTCTTACTGGAGGGCCGATTGGCCTCTCCCCGTACCATAGCGTCGTTCAGAGGGACCGTCGATCCCTCAGCTCCCGAGGGAACTGGGGGCACAGTCATCAACTGATCTTGGCTTGCCGGAGAGACAGATAGAGGGGTAAGAGTTAAGTTGGGCCCGTAAAGGCCCAACCCCTCACCCCCCTCCGCCACCTCCCTTCTTTCTCCTCCTCCTTTTCCATAATTTAGCATGTTCAAATTCAAATTCATAATTCATCCCACGAGTAGCTAGGGAAATAAAGGTCAGCCCCTGCAGAGCCCCGCATGCAGGGGTAAGACTATTAC
The DNA here is from genome assembly GCA_932178445.1 of Andricus quercusramuli. Classification (NCBI taxonomy): domain Eukaryota; kingdom Metazoa; phylum Arthropoda; class Insecta; order Hymenoptera; family Cynipidae; genus Andricus; species Andricus quercusramuli. Next base: position 6,494 of record CAKNXH010048915.1, read on the forward strand.
TCGGGGAGGTCGTCCGGTGTCCCCGAGAGGCCGTTAAGACACCTTCGTAACCCCTAGGTGCCAAAGTGCCATGAGCACGTTCGCTCTACACCCACAGCTTAGGGGGGTGGTCACATTGAGTGAGATACTCAATGTGTAAATATCCGCTTGCAAACCACCATAACAAAAACGGAGGGCTGTTTCTTAGTCGCTATATGGGCCGCAGGTCATTCCTGTCCCGATTACAAACTGTAAGTCGGTCCAGGAGGAGCCTCGACCCAGGGATCCAGAGGCCCGTGTTAGCTAGGCTCTTTCACCCTTCTACCATACCGTAATCACACATGCCAGGAGAGCCCGTTTATAGGGATCCTTTTCCATTCACCCAGGAGAGCCCGTTTATAGGGATCCTTTCATTCATATCCACGCGCATGCAGGCCGAGGTCCTTTTGACCCCTATGCCCCACATGCTTAAGCCTCCCCACCAACTGCAAGGTGTTACAGCCCCCAGGGAAGGTATTATTTGCTTGGGAATAACACAATATCCCACTAAAGATAAAAGATATCAGTTGATTGAAGAAGCACATTCATCGGCAATAGGTCATATAGGAGTAACAAAAACATACAACAGAATTAGACAGAAACATTTTCGGGAAAACATGAAATTAGATATTCAAAAATACATACAATTATGCTTACAATGCCAATTAAAAAAATTAGTTAGGGTCAATACAAAAAGCCCAATGGTTATTACTGATACACCCGGTACAGCGTTCGAAAAAATTTCTATGGACATAGTTGGTCCACTCCCTAAAACAACATCTGGTAATATAAACATTTTGACCATCCAGGATAATTTTACAAAATATTCATTAGCCATACCCCTTCCAAATCAACAAGCTAGTACTATAGCCGACGCCTTCATTAAAAGATTTATTTGCATTTATGGTTCACCAAAAGGAGTATTAACAGACCAAGGAAAAAACCCACAATCAAACGGATCGCTTGAAAGGTCTCATCACTCACTATTAGAATATCTTAAACAATTCGTGGATCAAAATTCCGAATGGGATGAGTGGTTAGAACTAGCAACATTTTCTTATAACACAAGCGTACATGAAGGCACAAAATGTACTCCATATGAGCTAGTATTTGGAAAAATAGCACGACAACCATCAAGCGAACCACCACCACCACATGAAAAACTTGAAACTTATGACGACTACACAATAAAATTAATAACAAGACTACATGAAATGCGAGCTGTAGCAAGACAAAACTTAATAACAGCCAAAGAAAAGTCAAAAATATATTACGACAGAAAGATTAACCCACAAGATTTCAAAATAGGAGATAAAGTCTTCTTACTAGAAGGAGGAAAAATTAAAAAATTCGATAATCAATATTCAGGCCCTTATCAAGAACTAGAAATTCTAGGAAAAGGAAACGTAAAAATAAAAATAGGCAACACATCAAAAGTTGTACACGTAAATAGACTTAAGATCTCTCATATTGATATTCAAGAACAAATAAAAAATAAGGAAAACAAACAAAACATATAAGCAACAAAATCTTAAGCATTTTTTTTCTCAAATGAAATTACAGATTCAATTTCAACCATATAAATACATTAAAATATGACAGAACGACACGTAAACATAAGCAAAGACATAATATTTTCTTTAAATAAAAAAGTGCCACTAATTAATCACTCAACGCAAGACGAAGGAAGTATTGATAAAATACGTTAGCCTCAAAATAATGTAATTTCCTTCCTCTTTCATTGACGAATTTCTTCAAGGTGACGGAGCTCTATCCCTCTCAACACATATGTTCGTTAATACTAATCCATGTCTGCATTTCTTTTCTAGGATCCAGCCATCGAGAACCGAAATGTCTTGGCATTCAATAATAATTATCCTATTAAAATTATAAATCAAGCACGCCATGCAAACAGCAAATTTGTTATATATTTTTAAAAAACAGAAAATACAACAAATCTTTATTTTGAGCTTTTAAGAAAAATTTAGTTTCTTCCAAATGTGAACTATTTACTGACATGTTTCAAAAAAATCAAAAATCTTTAAAATCAGAAGTTTCTCAGTGACAAGTTATTTTTAAATAGTTTCATATTACAATAAAAAAGTTCTTAACAAAAATTCCTTTTTCTTTATAGTCTCTATACTAGCAATATGCAGAAAACTACTGAAACCATACAGAAAGTAACTTATCTCAAAATATTCATTAAACTGACATTAAATGTTATTCTTACAATACATATTCAATATTTTCTTTGCATTTATGAGACTTCACATTAGGAGATTCGTTATTTATTAGTATAATCGAAATAATAACGTTTTTCTTACAGGGCGCACAAATAACAATATAAGTAAATCACTCATGGAAGAATATACCTCGTTATAAATTTGTCACAAGCGAAATTTTGTTAACAAAAGAAATAGATTAGAAATAATTTTAACACTGTGTTGTGAATGTAGAATACAGTTAACATATACTGGATCACTGCGAGTCTGTATCTGGAATGCATAGAAAAATACATAGACCAAAATGTGCGTGTTTTGCTTGGATATAAAAAATGAAATAATTATCAACGCCAAATCAATTTTCATCTTGACCACATTATACAAAGATATGAAGATGTGCTTTCAAATCATTTGTATGTAATATGGTCACAGATACATTTAAAAATCAACTTAAATTACTCTTTAATAACTAACACAAATTTTCATACAACTGTAATATGAAATACGTCCTTAAACAACACATGATCACTAAACGATTCATACTACTTCTATCAATCCACGATATCACATAAAAAACTAATTTATTATTTCTTACGTGTAAGTAAAACCTTGTAGGACCTGTTTCATTCACGATTTTTCAAAAAAAATATAATAATAATATTAATATACAGCAATACTATCTCAAAATTGTCAAAGATAACGATGAAAAAAAATACAACGTGAGTAGTATGAAAGAGAAATTTAAAGCTCCGCATTCAATAGGTTAATATTTAGTAAAAATGAAAGAACACCGAGTACGAAAATAAAAGTAACAAATAGGTTTAAAATTCAGTGAGAACAATTATAAGAACATTTTGTAATCAAAACCAGTTTCTAAAAACGTACATATATTTTCAAAATAATCTAATAAATTAATTCTTATGAACAAAAATGTATATATACACAAGTTTCCAATAGTTGGAATTTTTTAACATATCAATTAACATGAATTTATATAAACTACTCTACTTATGTATATACATTTTCCTTTAATCTTTCAATTCTAATGAAAGATAATTTATTCTTATCTTATAGTTGATTTATCTAATATTTAAATTTCATTTTGAAACATTAACATTGTTTGCAAATCTATGTATGTTTCAACAAGAGAGAACCAGCAAATGCAAGGATAAACCCAAGCGAATCTGTCAGTCCTGTACAGACCCTCAGCAAAATAAGCATAGAATATGATTTTTCCAAACCTAATTATGAAGTAACTATTTTGAATCCAAAAACACCATCTCAGGTATTCATTGTGACGTGCCAAATTAAGAAATTAGACCAAAAATATGTTAAAACTGGCAAAGCCAACGTTTCTAAAAAAACAGCGAAGCATAATGCTGCCCGCGAAATTTTCAGATCATTGTCAGATACCTGTCATTTTAGCGAAGACCAATCGCCAGATAATACTAATATTCAAAACATACGAGAAATGTACTTCGAAAAAATAAAATTGTATAAATGGACATCCGCATGCGAGCGATGTTATGAAAGAGGACATCATGCGACCAATTGAACACGTCCTATGCGAAATTTTAACTATGAAAATAATTAAAAGAAACCCACTGTTACAATAGATTCGAAATTACACAATTATATTTTGTCACAATCAATCAACCATTGAAATAAATTTTATATACCATCTGAACCTGTGGAAATATACTGTTCGCAAACGTTTTATCCGACTTTACGACCTAGCATTATAATAGAGCAGGAAGAAGAGGCTGAAGGACTTGCAGTTTTTATTACATCTATCCTATTTAAACAGAAAACTCCTTTTATTCCCACGAAAATACAGCTCTCACAATAATTTTAAGTCGAGGACGTAGACACCTGCCCCAAAAGTAAATTCAACTCACTCAAATGTTTTCTATCTATACGAAAACCTATTCAATTTAAAAGTCAATTGAAAACTTTGAGTATTGTTCATTTCATTCAAAATACTCAAATCTAAGTTGGGGGGTGTCACGGCCTGTGACCGTTATATATTACATAATATTTACTTATTTATAATAATAATCATTTATCAATTTCAATTATAATAAATATTAAGAACCTATCATTACCATAAGAGCAAGTAGTCTTTGAATATATTCTCTGAACAATACTCATAGATTATTGAAATATCATGGCCTGTCACCGTTATATAAACATAATATTCACTTATTTACAATAATAATCATTTATCAATATCAATTATAATAAATATTCAGTACCTATCTTTACCATAAGCACCCTACCTTACCGACCATAGATATATTTAACACTTTATATGTATATCCGAGTAGTGCATCATTTATAAATTAAACCATGTATCTCTTATTATTAATCATCATTATCTATTATTATAAATTATCATTGTTATAAGCATTCAATATTTATATTGTGAATCATATTATAAAATTCTATGTCAAATTCTAAAGAACATGAAATCATACAAATGTGCATGCGCGGTCATTGACGTCACAACCAATCAGAAGATCAGAAGCCCCACGAAAGAACGCACGAGGCCCATCTACTATGGCCCAATTGTTGAAAAGGCTATAAACGTCACAATGATATGTGGCGGCCGACAACCCCTCAAGAAAATGCATTGGAAACACCGGCGGGTGGCCTCCCACCTACGCACTATTCCAGGATCTGGGTCAAGAATGCAATAAATCTTCTCAAAAATGGTCCACGAAGGGAATATTTTTCCATCCCCAATCACTTTTTCTACTATATATACCCACGTTTTTAAGGGTTAAAACAAGTTTATTTCTACCGTCGAATCGCTGCCCAAAAACTCTCCAGAACATTAAGTTTATTTCTACCGTCGAATCGCTGCCCGAAAACTCTCCAGAACATTAAGTTTATTTCTACCGTCGAATCGCTGCCCAAAAACTCTCCAGAACATTAAGTTTATTTCTACCGTCGAATCGCTGCCCAAAAACTCTCCAGAACATTAAGTTTATTTCTACCGTCGAATCGCTGCTCAAAAACTCTCCGGAACAATAAGTTTATTTCTACCGACGAAACGCTGCTAAAAACTCTCCGGAACGTGTAAAAATTCAATTTTCAAATAAAAACGAAAGAGTGGACTTTATAAAAAACGAGTCAATCTTCGAAACTTAAAATCAGTGAAAAAACTTTGAAAGCAAGAATTCAAAAAATCTACAATTACTTAAATTATTCGAATTAGGGTCAGTGACCCCCGAAAAGTGAGAAAACCCTCCCAACAACTTCTCCAAACATCTTTGTATTTATTACAAAAGAAATCACGCTGAGTCCTGAAGCCGAATCCTTCCGGAGGCACTAAAAGTCTTCGAAGGAGTCCATCAACAAAAGAAAGGACTGGGCACCTCTAAAGAGTCTAACTTCTGAATACAGGATTATTTAAACGTTCCAAGCGACTACTCAACAAGATCTTCGGTAAGTTTGTTTATACATTGCTATCCCTTATTTCTTTCTTTTCCTAAGCATTGTTCAAAATCTCGACAGTAAAGTGTTTTCCTTTTTTTAAAGGGTGGACACTGAGACGAAGTTTGGCAGAAATTCGTCAAGTTTTATGTTGCAGATATCAACCAAAAATAACAACAAAACAATTTGACAAAATTCCAAAACACATATTTGTAAAGTTTATTGTAATAAATAATAATTTCATATTTCAATTTCAATTATTTCAACTTTTCGTCTTGCTTATTCCTCAAATCCATGTTTCCTATTTATTTACAAATTTAGGATAAAAAAAAGAGGAAGTAGCGTAAGTTTATATTTAATAATTTTATGATGAGGTAAGTGGGTCTCCTCCAAGACGTAACATATAAATAACAAGTGAACAACCATTCATTTGAAACTAGTACTTAATTGAATTAATTTATTTAAAAAAAATGTCATGCATATATTTTAATGTTTCTCACTTAAAATTACTCCAAATGATATAATTTTGAAAATTTACTAATTTATTGATTCTTTCTTCAATTTAGAGCATTGAAAATAATAGCGTGGATTTGTATTTTTTTATCTTTTTGTGCTTTCATTTGCAGTTCATTTTTATTACTTCAATTGAAAAAAACGTAGCTTCAAGATTTCGAATTTTTTAATTTCTTTGACTGAAAAATTATTGCGAGCCGGGTAATAACCGATAATTTTTTATTGTCCATTTTATTTTTATTTTTATATTATTTTATTATTATTTTCATTTTATTGTCCACCTGTTCCTTTTTTTAATTTCCCACCATTAAGTAATCGATATTCGATCGTGAACTCCACCGAATGTTTCCGAAATAACCCGAACTGAGCGACTTTTAAACTACTGAGGTGAAGTGCACTTCAAGTTGTACTAAGCTTTATCAGCAAGCTATTAATACCAGTAATTGTGAGATTTATAAAACGATTAGATGTTGGATACAAATTTAATTGCATACATTGAGTGTTTATAGTTTAGTGGAATGTTTTCCCTAGTGAAAATTATCTTTTTCGACATCAGGAAAGGTCGATATACAAGTACATGAAGTCAATATATCATACCAACTTTTGTGCGAACATAACCTATTAATTTTGTTATACTTTCTACGTGCTTTCTACCCACTCTTTGCCGATTTCGTTTCGACACGTCTACATTCTTCTTTATAGTGTATTAAACTAATGAATAATGAGAATAAAAATTATTTGAATTCTTGTTTCTATGAAAACTCGAAATAATAATTTTCTGTCGGCAATCTTAGAACAATCAAAGCTGGGCATGAAGGACTGTTTTTGAACAACCTTTTCTTAGGTATTCTAACGAGTCTTTCTGTTTTATTACTGCTAAAAATGAAATTTTCATCATAATTGATGTTGCTTTAGCCATCATATACTTCTAAATTTTTTGCTTCGATAGGGCCGAAGGCTAAGCTTGGTTTAATTCACAAATTGAATTTAAAAAAAAAATGTATAGAAAAATATTCTGACCGATTTAATTAAATTTTAATAAAATGCAATCAAAACTTTTTTTTTTAATTCCTGGGAGTGAAATATTTTTCAATTTTTATGACATTTTAAACCAATTTCAACCTTTGACTGTATAAAAAAAAAAAATTCTTGAAATATCTCATTAAGTCACTGAAATTGATAATTTCCTACATTTATGTATATAAATAATATATGAAGATGGTAAACAATTGACATACTACAGACCAAAAGTAGATTGAGATGTTAAAAATCCTTTATTGTCTACTGCCAACGTTTCAAAAACTTGTGTCGTTTTCCTCTTCAGGACGTACAATTAAATTTCAAATTTCGTCATCTTAGTCACTATTTATAAAATAAAAAATCCTCTTCCTCATCTTCTCACTGTTGGAGCTTCATTTTTTACAAAGAATTTTTTGTGTAATTCTTTACAAAGAATTAAATTTGTTAAAAAACATTTATACTTGTTTAAAAAATTTTTTTTAATCAGGTTAACTTATATTGAGTAGTCAGAGACTCCCCAACTTTTCTGCTCCATTTTTGTAAAGATTAAATTGAATTACTCTGTACAGAATTCAGGGGAATTGGCAATTGCATATTGGCAACCCGCGAACCAAGTTAGGGTTGCCAATATGCAGGGGCCCGACTTCAATGACGGTCACTTTGTTTTTTTATTTTTTAACGCTGCAAAAGCAACTTGTTGCAATTACGGCATGACCATTTAACGTAAATTTCAACGTTTTATTATAATTGCAACAGTTTACATATTAATTTTGTTTCTTTTATTAATTATAATGCCATATTACTTTACCATTACGTTACCATTACTTTACCATTACGCTGTAACGTAATGTTTGCTTTCGGCCGGTCCGCCAGGGACGGTCAAGCTTTAAGCGCCATCAGCTGTCAGTCGGCTTCCTTCCACTTCCACGTCAATGCTACACTTTTCCACTCTCACTGTTTAGAAGTTATCTTATATTTTTCGGAAACCCAGAGACTTCCCAATGTCCTGCCAACACGAAATCCCTTGCGGGGTTCAGCAAATTTTCAACGTGTCTTTTTGCAGCCTCAATCCCGATTAATTGAATCTTGGTGGCAAAATTTGATTGCTCCACTGAGGGGCACACACTAGAAGAATACCAAACCCTGTTTGAATCTAGTCTTGAAACCATATTCAGTTGGTATTTCTATTAACGAGGATTATTATTTTTTAAGTTTTTTAAGTGTTATTAGGTTTGCTGCGCAAGCGCAGCAAGCTGAGCAATCACACGTGTCGAATCGCCGTCTCCACTAGGTTCACATAATACTTTGTCCAACACTCGCGATAGAAATTCCAATACGCCAGCGCGAATGCAGTTAAAGACTGCAGTGGTGTCGTCCTCGAGTCCCAATCGAGCCTGCGTTTCATCGACGTACGGATTTCGAGAAGGAGTAACGGCATACGAATTTGCCCGCGATGCCCTTTTTGTAAATGATCCTATAATTATAATCAACAATCGATACTTCCAACGTAGCAACTTTGAATTTGGAATTTTAAGGTTATGTACATGTGGCTGTGGTCAGTACCTAATGTCTCGGATACGGCTATGATATGATAAGAACAGGACATAAAGTGATGTTTAAATTCAAGGTAATGGGCAGCTAAAGACTGAGTGTTAACGTGACAAATATTTAAAGTTTCCATTATGAGAGTGATACGTAAGTAAGTTGAAAATACCTTTCCGTAAAACTTAAGTAACAGAGAGTAATAACCAACAAAATCCAGTTCACTTGAATACATATGAAAACAGGGAATAAGGTACATAAATAATTAAAAGTTAGAAAAGCAATAAGCATCATAAAGCTCGTGTTCTATAAAAATAGTATAAGAAAGGTCAATTTGTAGAGGCAGTGCAAGGTTGACTTAGGGCAGTAAAAAATACAAAATTGTTGATATTTAACTTCAGAAGGCACAGTATATGACAGATATTTACCTATGCAGAAGTAGCATAAACGATAGAGTAGTGGTAATGATCGACTAGAAAAAATTATCAAATACATAATGGGCTTAAAGAGTAGTTGCCATTGTAGTCCTTCATCAGATTGGATGTTCGACAGATGTATTCTTGGCAAAAGCTATCCCCCTTACGGCAGAAAATTTTTCCGCCAGCAATCCACAAGTATTTGATTCTTTTTCTCTACGAAGACCGACAGCAATGTCATAAATCTTCTTATTCAGTGGTGTTAATGCCTCGCGAAGGTAAATAAAACTGTCTTCGTTGTCAGTCCATCCTATATTCAAAGTAGAGAAGTTTCTCTTAACTTTACGTCTTGCAATTTCTTGAAATATACCATCTATTCATCCATACTTATCTCTTCATTGATTCCTTTCCATTCGCTCCTTTCTCTATTAATCACCTCTCATTCTCTTCCTTTATTGCTTTCTCTACCTCCTCCATGTACCTCGCCTTCTCCTGTTGTTGTTTTACATCCAGTAATTTCTCGTGTTCCCTTTTTCTTTTATTATGCTCCTTTCTTTCTATCTCTCCTCTTCTCCAATTCCTTAACGATAACTTCATGTGCCCTTTACTCTCTATGCATTCCACATCCCACCATCCTCTCTTCTCCCGTCTTTCTTCCTCATTGGACCTGATTCCTTCCACTATCTTCTCTACCCTTCCTCTCATCTTACTCAACATCTCATCCACACCTTTCCCATCTTCAATCATCACATTCTCTTCTTCCATTCTTTCCGTATATTCTCTTAGCTTATCTACTCCCTATTTGCCCATCTTTGCTTTCTTCCCTGTCGCCCCCTTTTTCTTCCTTCCCTCTCTTCTCCAATTCCCACATTACAACGCTGCGATGACCGGAAAGTGTTCTGACCCTATTTCCTTCCCTACTTAAATTCTTTCCAACAACCTGCTTATCTTTTTCTCGGCCAGAATTTACTCTATTACTGTTTCCCCTTTCCCTGCAAACGTTATCTCACCTTCCTCATCCCCTTCCGAGTTCCCAATACAAATGAACCATCCTGTTTCTCCCAGAATTTCCAACAGAGTCCTAGCCTTCTGGTCCACCTGTTTCTGTTTCGATTTCCTCCTGAAAGTCTCACTCTCTTCATACCAAATTTCCCCTCCCTGTTCCCCCGTCCAAACATTCAGATCACCTCCTATCAACACCAGTTCGTCATCCTTTTTCGCCACACATTTCCTAATCACACTCCAACTTTCTTCTTCTCCCCTTCTCCTGTAAACGCAAACTATCCTCACCTTTCTTCTCCCTATCTGCACCATTCTCGTCATTACTCCATCCGTTTCCTCAAATCCCATTTCTTTCTTCCCTTTAGCTTCTCTTTCTTTGCCTCTTGCATCACCCTTGCCCCTCCCTGTTTCGCCGGTCTCAGTGAGATCATCAACACCGGGGTTGTTGTCTACCTGCTGCTGCCCTCTGCCGGACCCCACTGCCTAGTAAAAAAAGTTGAATAGATATTACGCGAAAACGAATTCAGGTTAAGTTTGGTGTATTCGATTTGCTGCCACTATCGAACTGGACCTTTAAATTAAATTCTGCAATGCATTAGGCTCTATTCGATCGAGGGAAATTATAAGTTTTTCAGGGTAGCAATGAGTATAATTATTAGAAATAAAGTTGCCCAAATACATTCGTGCGGTTTGGGCGAGCGATATTAATTATTTAACTGAACGGAGTAATATTAACCAAACTTTGACTCCAATTCGGCAATACACATGATTTGACAGACTCAATTCTGTAAGATGCAGGGCTATGGACTCGGTGGGTTACTGCTAACGTCATTGCCGACAGTTGGTGTTCATTTATTTTACTAATTAAATAATGTTTTAAAATTCAAAAAATAAAATGGAAAAGTTCTTTTTCTGTAATTGGCAACAATTAAACAGCTTTTACTAAAACTAGAGCAAGAAAGCGCACTCTACATAGCCTTCCCAAACTTTTCCAGTTCTCTTGCATATGTATGTTACTCTTAGATTAAAAAGAAATACGAACTGAGTTATTCACAAAATAATTACTTCTGGAGTAATGAAATTACAATATACTTGTTTTAATTATCTTGCTAATTATGTTAACCTTATTTTATGTGAAAAAAATGTATTTACCTATAATGATTCAACTTATCTTAATATTTTTCAACTAACAGTCGGATAAGTTTTTAAGTGCGTTAACAAGTATTGAATTTTGTTTTTTCTTTATCTTATTTTTTATTTAATTATTTTATTGTAATATATGATAATATACTGCTCGGTGGGTTCCTGTCACCACTACGCAGCGCGTCCTCGGGTTGCGGATAGAGGAACGGCCCGTTAGGCTGAACAGCCCCTCAGGTTAGCTGCGAATACAAGAATAAGCAGCCGCGGACAGCCGATAGGAACCAGTCGTGGGTGTGGTGAGCCCAGCCTAAGATGTTGGCCTAGCACTGGTAGAAAACACGATGACCATGGCTTGGGAGGACCCACCCATTCACGTTCATACGCAATGAGTGGGTCCTGGCAGGCCGGGGTGCAGCGTGTATCCACCTAGAAACACTACCCCGAACCAAAACTAAAAATCTTGTAAGGGAAAAATCCTGCTGCCCATTGGACACCGCAGCGATGACACTGCCCGCAAGGGATGTGTGGAATGATTCGCCTGTATAGGGCCAAAGGGGTACTGATGCCAGTATAGGCGCGCTGCCTTGCAGGGGGACGTTAGGATACGAGGATGAAACTGTAATGTGTCTGACGACAAGTTGACATGGTCCTTGTCAGAGTCGGAAAGCTCCCATACTTAGACCTAGGGAGGTATGGGGGTTATCACTCCTGGGACAGTGGACTCACCTACGATCGGAATAGGATCCTAACGTGCGGATTATCTTGAAACTACCATGGCTAACTTGCAAAAACAAAAAACTACAGTTAAAGATCTAAGGGTGGGAACTCTAAACGCGCGTAGTCTAAATACTGGCGGATTTAGCGAACTCATTGGGATAGCAAATAAATACAAAACTGACTTAATAGCACTTCAAGAAACCTGCTGGCCGGGCGATTTCGCGTCAATTTCTAAGGATAACTATACTTTTCACTATGGGGGAGCTAAGGAGTGGAGACTGGGGACCGGTTTTCTTATTAATAAACGAATCTCGCAAGCGGTTATCGACATGCAATTCATTAACGATCGGTTATCATACATTGTACTGAAGGGTATTTTCAACAAACAGGTATTAATCAATGTGCACTGCCCCACCGAGGACAAAGACGAAGACACTAAAGATCTCTTTTACGAAACAATCGAGCAGGTTTTTGACAAGTTCTCAACTTTTGACGCAAAAATAGTATTGGGGGATTTCAACGCGAAAATTGGAAAAGAACCGATGTATAGGCCTACAATAGGATCAGAAAGTTTGCATGACGTCAGTAACGACAATGGAACTAGAGTAATAAACTTTGCAGCTTCAAAGAACCTTGTTGTCAAAAGCACATATTTCAAGCATAAAAATATACATAAGGCCACCTGGAGATCACCAGATGGTAACACTCATAATCAGATCGATCACGTTCTAATTGACAGAAGACGTCATACAAACATTCTCGATATAAGATCGTATAGGGGAGCGGATTTAAATTCAGACCATTTTCTCGTGATAGTAAAACTAAGATCTAGGCTAGCGATCAGTAAGAAAACAGGACGCACAGAGCCAACAGTTCGTTTCAATATAGATAAATTCATAACAGCAACAGAAACATTAAATTATCAAGTTGAGATTTCTAATAGCTTTGACGCTCTCCAAGAACAGAGCGACGATAACAATAATTACGAGGAGGACCCGGAAACCCTGTGGAGCAATATAAAAAAGGCGGTAAAGACAGCCGCGAAACTTACGATAGGTTTAAAGAAAGTAACAAAAAGCAAACCATGGTTTGACGAAGAGTGCAAACTCTGGTTTGAAAAACGCCGGAAGGCCAGACTAATTAGTTTACAAAATAAGTGCGATCAAACACATAAGAAGTATCTCGAGATTAGTAAACGTACAAATAGGCTCTATAGATCCAAGAAAAGGGAGTGGGAAAAGAATAAAATACTAGCAATAGACACGCATAATAAACAGAATAACCCGCGCGAGATGTACAGGGGAATCAATTTTATAAGGAAAGGCTTTCAAAGTAGAACGGAAGTAATGAGGGACGAAAATGGCAATCTAGTAGCCGATGCGACAGAGAGACTGAATTTATGGAAAGACTATTTCGATAAACTATTAAATGTACGCGAAGCCCCCGTTGAAGGTAATCTCGGCGAAATCCACACTGCTGATCTATTAATTGATGACCCTGCTGATATAGAAATAAAAATGGCTATAAAGAAGTTGAAAAATAACAAAGCCGCGGGCATCGACGACCTACCGTCAGAACTGATAAAAAATGGAGGCCCTTGCCTCACAAGACAAATTATTAAATTAATACGCGCAGTTTGGAAAACAGAACGCATGCCGGAAGAATGGAATACCTCTATCGTTATTCCCATCTTTAAAAAAGGCGATAAAACTGACTGTAACAATTATCGGGGAATTTCACTTGTATCTTCGTGCTACAAGATCCTGTCTAATGTAATCCTAAGTAGACTGACTCCTTTTGCCGAGGAAATCATTGGGGATTACCAGTGTGGATTCCGCCGAAACCGATCTACAAGCGATCAAATGTTTACAATTAGGCAACTGCTAGAAAAAAAATGGGAATTTAAAGAAGTAGTGCATCAGCTATTTATCGATTTCAGAAAAGCTTACGACTCTATTATACGCGCACGAATGTACTGGATCCTAGAGTTCTTGGGTGTACCAAGAAAATTGGTTAGGCTTATCGAAATTTGCTTAAGCGGCAGTAGGGGTAGAATACGCGTAAACGGTAGTTTATCTGAAGAGTTTTCGATCCGCGATGGTCTGAAACAGGGCGATGCACTTTCGTGCGTCCTTTTTAACTTAGTTTTAGAATACGTGGTTAGGCAAGTGCAGGCGAATCCGACCGGTGCTACCCTCAATGGGATAGTACAAATTCTTGGATATGCGGATGATCTCCACTTACTAGGGGATGATAAAGAACCGGTAGCTAAAAATGCAGAAATCTTGATCACAAAAGCCAAAGATATTGGCTTGGAAGTTAGCGAATCGAAGACAAAATATATGACCGTCGGCAGATCCGAACAAAGTAATCAAGACGGGGATCTAATGGCTGGAAATATGAAATTTGAAAGGGTTAGCGAGTTTAAATACCTCGGGTCTATCATAACTAGCGAAAATAAGATTAAAACGGAAATCAACGCGCGGCTGCACGCTGGCAATGGGTGCTATTATGCAGCAAACACACTATTAAAATCGCGATTGCTATCTAGAAACATCAAAGTAAGAATCTACAAAACAATAATAATGCCGGTCGTCATGTACAGGTGCGAAACGTGGGCGCTGACGAAAGGAGAGGAGAATAGGTTTAGAGTTTTTGAGAATAAAGTACTTAGAAAAATCTATGGTCCAAAAAGGGACGAAGAGACCGGCGAATGGAGAAAACTGCATAATGATGAGCTGCATGCTCTCTACGGGTCAGCAAATATTAATAGAGTAATGAAAGCGCGTAAACTAAGATGGGCGGGGCATGTAGCAAGAATGGGAAATGAAAGAACAGTGGCGCAAGTTTTAAGAGGGAGGCCGATTGGTAAGGGACCCTTAGGCAGACCGAGAAACAGATGGGAGAAAAATGTAAGGGAAGATTTAAAAGAACTAGGACATGATTACTTAAACTGGATGGAGGATGCACAGGATAGAGATGTGTGGCGGTCTCGGGTTAGTGAGGCAATGAACTTTCGAGTTCGAACTGCTAATCTATAATAATAATATGATAATATTATTATATTAGAAGTGAAGAAGGATTGCTGACAATAAAAGTAGACAAATTTTCAAATTTGATAACGTTCGAACATTTATTATAATAACGTAAGTGCACGAATAGCTTTTTGTTATTAAAGTGAAATTTTAATTTTCTTAATAATTAGTTTTCGATAATATTAGTAACACCCGATATGATAAACTGTTTTCGATTTGCTGCTGACCTCATTGTCAATATAATTTTTTATGCAATTCTAATAATAAAGTAGAATTGGAGTGTACAATTGTAAGTACGTTATGATTAGAAAATTATATACGATTTCCAAAATGATGAATGAAATGTTTTTACCGGTTCGTCATCCGTATAAATATACCTTATCATTATAGACACTTCAATTTTCGGATAGATTTTATTATTCTTATGTCATGTACTCATGCAAGTTGCGGTTTCAAGTTTCGCTTATCTTGAAAGCATATCAGTCTTAGGTCCAGCAAGCTAGCATCTCCACAATCGAAATTCCCAAATTTTTCTGTATCAGAATTTTGTTTTTTTTTGTGCCTTTTTTGGGCTGTATTGCCGATTTTTGGGCTCCACTACGTTTTTTTGAAATTTTAAATTTGGAGTGGAGGTGCTGGCTTGACTCAAACCAGCACCTCTACTACATACAAATTTGAAAAAGTTAAAAATCAAAGAGGACAGAATTTTGAGCTTTTTTCGGGCTCTTGAACGCGCCAACAACCAATTTCCAAAAACTACCCCCACCGAGAATAAAACTACCCCCCATGTAAAAGCTCAAACTAGATAGAAAAAAAGTACACCACAATTTTGGCTTTATTGTGGGCTCTCGAATGCACCAAAGAAAATTGTCAAAAACCAATCCTATGTACAAAAAAAACCACACCCTAAGTAAAAACTCAGATGGAAAAAACAAAATAGAGAGTAGTGTTTGGCTTTTCTTGAGCTCACGAATGCTTGACGAAAGTAAATTTCTAAAAAAGATAATTTTTTGACAAGGTCACATCTGTGTGGTATCGAGGGGTTGCTTTTTAATGTTAAGGGTTGGAGCCCAAAATTCGGTGTTGGAATTTTTGAGGAGCCCAAAAATTAGAGAATATATTTACAAAGTAATATTTTGAAGAAGATTATTTGTTGACAAAGTCATATTCTGTGTGGTATCAAGGGGTTGCTTTTCAACGTTAAGAGTAGGAGCCCAAACTTTAGAGCTGGATATTTTGAGAAGCCCAGAAACTAGAAACTCTATGCACACAGCAATATTCTAAAAAAGATTATTTTTGACAAAGTCATATATGTGTGTTGTGAAGGGGTTGTTTCTTAACGTTAAAGGTTGCAGCCCAAAAATCGGTGTTGGTATTTTCAAAGAGCCCAAAAATCAGAGTCTCTATTTACATAATGAAATTTTTAAAAAGATTATTTTTTGACAAAGTTACATCTGCGTGGTATCCAGAGGTTGTTTTTTAACATTAATGGTTGGAGCCCAAAAATCGGTCTTGGTATTTTTTAGGATTTTTACAGCTGCTTAGTACCATATGGACTCTCTCTGAATAATTTCAACGTTCAAAAGCTAATAAATAAATTCCCGTCTTTAAATTTGTATAAAAAATTCAGTGTTTTTAATTTTTGTATGGTACCCATGTTCATTAAAGTACCAACTCCACGATATAATTTCGTCAAAAAATAATTTGTGAATTTTGCTGTGTAAATGGGGTCTGATTTTTGGGCTCCTCAAAAATACCAACACCGATTTTTAGGCTCCAAGCCTTAATGTTAAAAAGCAACCCCTTGGTAGCACGCAAATGTGACTTTGTGGAAGAATTATCTTTTTTACATATTTACCTTGTAAATGGAGTTTCTAATGTTTGTGACTCGGAATTTTATAAGGTGAATAGAGTTTCCGATTTTTAGGCTCCTTGAAAATTCAAATACGAATTCATAGACGGGCGTTTTTTTCTACATAGGGGAGGCTTTCGACAATTTTGTTTGGGGCATTCGAGAGCCCAATATACGCCAAAAATTATGATGCACTTCATTTTTTGCAGATCTTATTTTTGGAAAGAGGGTGGTATTTTTGCACATCGCAGGTGGTTTTTTGATTTTTTTTGTGCACTCGAGAGCCCAAAATAAGCCCAAAATTGTGGTGTACTTTTTTCTTCCTAGTTTGAGTTTCTATATGGGGGGTAGTTTTATTTTCGGTAGTGGTAGTTTTTGGAAATTAATTGTTGGCGTGTTCAAGAGCCAAAAATTCTGTCCTTTTTGATTTTCAATTTTTTCAAATTTTTATTTAGTGTAGGTGCTGGTTTGAGTTAAAAGTCGTCTGTACGAAACACAACACTTCACTTATTCAAAAATGTAATCACTACTTAATATTGAAGCCTCTTTGAATTTTTGAGGTTTCAATTTCAATCTCGACGAAATATTTTAATAAAAGGACAGATCATGTTTTATTTAAATGAAGACTAAGTTTTTAAGAGAATTTTACTACAAAAAATTGAAATGTGTTAAGGATTTATCAACATCACTACAGGTGATAATTACCTTTGAAGAAGACCTGCAATTAGGTCGAAACGTACGTCGGTTATGACAAATAAAGTATGATTCTTTAACATCTGAATCCATTGCATTTTATATGACCGTATTACCAAATTAATTGTATTCATGAAAAATTTTTCTAAAGTTAATAATTACCGAGTAATTAACAATTAAAGATTAACGAATCAGAAGCACGCGTTAATCTTTCATTGTTAATAACTCGGTGATTATTAACTTTAGCAAACATTTTTCATAATTATTTTCGACGCCATTTTTTTGTTAGAATTTAAAAATATAAAAATGGTTTTAGAGTACTAGGACACCCTCTATACATTCAATTGATTTATAGAAGTTTAAATCTTACAGTATATTATTTATTTAGGTAGAGTAGTAATATTTATTCAATTAATTATTTATATAAAAATTTAATTATATTTATTCAATTGAAAATAATGATAATCATTCAATTGATTCATTATATAAATGTCTAAATCTATTTATTTTAATAAAATTGTAATGTTTACTCGGTTGGTTTAATATATGCGAGTCTTAGTTTATTTATATGGACTATTTTGGAGAACTTTTTAATTTTAATCCTCAAGTTGCCTTTACTTAGAATGTCTAGTACTTCATGGGGTTCTGTGTATTGATCCGCTAATTTATTGGGGTTTGCTCGCTTTAATAAAAAAAACACTATCTCCGACCTTAAAGTCTTGTGGGTTAATTTTTTGATCGTGATATAATTTAGATTTTTCTTTTGCGCCTATAAGGTTTTTCCTTGCAACAGATTGCACATCATGAAGTTTGGTGATTAAATTTATTAAATAATTACCGTGTGTTTATAATTTCTCGTGTGGGAGGGGTGGTTCGCTATAAAGTTGTCTTGCTAGACGACTGGAAACTGATTCAAAGGGGGTAGGTACATTTTGTTCCTTCATGGACACTTGTGCTATAAGAGAAAGTGGCCAACTCGAGCCAATCATTCCATTCAGCATTTTTATTGACAAACTGTTTTAGATATTCAGCTAACACGTGATGAGATCTTTCTAAAGAACCATTTGATTGGGAATGAAAAGCTGTTGTTCTAAATTCGTTAATTCGAAAACGTTTCGCGAAACGTCTTATCAGATTGCATAACAAATTTGTTCCTTAATCGGTTTAAACTCCTTTTTGCGATCCAAATATGCATATAAATTTCTTAACGAATGCATCTGCTATCGTACTAGCTTGTTGATTAGGTAGAGGTATAGCTAAAGAATATTCCGTGAGATTACCTTGGATGGTTAAAATACATTCATTACTTGCTCTAGCTATTGGCAATGGACCAAGTATGTCCATCAAAATTTTTTCGAAAGCGATACCTGGTGTATCTGTAATTATCATGGGATTTTTTGTTTTTACACGGACTAATTTTTTTAATTGGCATTGTAAGCATCCTTGTATATCTTTTTGGATATCTGTTTTAATATTTTCCCAAAAATATCCATGTTTAATTCTATTGTAGGTTGTTGTTACTCCTTTGTGTCCGCCTAAAGCTGAGGAAAGTGCTTCTTCAATAAGAGATTGCTTTTGTTCTATGTTAGCGTATTGAATAATTCCTTTAAAAACTATTATTTTGGTCCAAGAATATGAAAAGACATCCTGGAATATGGATTGTATTTCTTGCCAATCGATATGTAAAATTTGGAAGTGTTTTGCTATACTTATTGATTTTAGTTATTGATTTGTTAATATTATCTAAAGCGTCTGACAAACTACTACCTGATTCTGTTTCAATAGGTAAAATTATATGATAAGAATTTCCCTTTTCAATTTCTTTTGCTTCGAAGAATCTTGACCTTCCTTTCGCATATCTACTTGTTGTGCGTTCGACGTTTGCCGATCAATACGTGAGTTTCCTAAAGGGGGACGTTTTTCGTCATTGTCCGTTTCGGTTTGTTTGTTTGAATTTCTTCATTATCATTCTTCACTTGATTCTTCGGAAGTACTGAAATCTTTATAAAGGAATTTATGTATATTTTTTCTTGACAATTCTGGATCTGAGTCTCATATTCATGTATTTCTTGATTTTTAATATCTTCTAGAATTTTGACCAATTTATTTTCGAGGACTTCTTCGTTTGATCTTGATTTCTTGTTCTGGAATTTGAATTTTCTTGGATCTTCCGCGCTTCTTTTTCTCTGGGTTTAGGATTTCCTTACTAGCATTCGGGACTACTGGATTTTGTAATTGCTGCTTTCCACGTTTACTTTTTCCTTGGATTTCGCGATTTTCTTGAGTTTCTTGATTTTCTTGATTTCTTGAAGCTATCTTGAGTTTCCGCATTTCTTAAGAGTTTCTGAATTAGTTTCATGATTTAGTGAGTTTTTTAGAATTTCGTGATTTTCCTGAGTTTCTTGATTTGTTTCATTTCTTAGAGCTAACTTGAGTTATTGGATTTCTTAGAGTTTCTGAATTAGTTTCATGATTTAGTGATTTTTCTAGGATTTCATGAGTTTCTTGATTTCTTTGATTTCTTAGAGCTAACTTGAGTTAGTGGATTTCTTAGAGTTTCTGGATTATTTTTAAGATGAAGCGATTTTTTCTGGATTTCGTAATTTTGTTCAGTTTGTTGAGTTTCTTGATTTCTTAGATTTTGTATTTTTCCCCGAGTTACTACTACATTACATTTTACAATTATTATCTTATCTGATTTAATTAAATTTACTGGTTGCTTTCCAAAATTTTCCGTTCATAAATTCTTGATTTTCCTAATATTTTCTTTGAAGTTTGCTATAATTTGAATATTCATCAACATACTAACTATGTCTAAGATTATTAATATAACAGGGTTTTAAATATTTGATCAATTTTCAGTACTTGATTTAATATGGGTAATTTTTGTATTATCATCCGAAGTTTGGATTGTTGGGTTTCTTCCTTCAAGCCCGTCATAATCGATTTCTTCATAGCATGTTAAATTTATATTCTCTTGAGTTTCTTCATTATCAGAATGTTCTTGTTCATCTCCATCGTCTTCATTTTTTTCATCCTCATCTTCTTCTAGAATTAAACTTTTTTCGACTGAGGGAATTTCCTTTACAAATTTTACTTGATTTTTGGTTTCATTTTCTGTAGGAATTACTGGGTTTCTTGATAAAGCAACAGCATTAACATTTGTTTTACCCGCCTTGTAAACTATTTCAAAATCGTATTCTGATCATTTTAATTTCCATCTAGTTACGCTTGAACATGGGTCGCTTGAATTTTGGAACCAGATTAATGGTTTATGATCAGTGACAATTTTAAATTTCCTGCCGTGCAAATAATATGGAAAATCAGTGACACAACACACGATTACTCTTGTTTGCTGTTTTGATATCTTTCTCCATTTAATTCTCACGAGTAGCTAGGGAAGTGTAGGTGCAACCCCGCAGAGCCCCATCCCTGGACCCTTTCCCGCGACTGCTTATTGAGTAGTGTAACCGTGTTCAGCAGAAACCCTCGGTACAGGGCTGCAGGAGGAAACGGGCATGGTTTTTTCTCGGTGTGTCCTTCACCCAATCTGTTTGGTCCACGGGGCCTATTTTATTTCAGCCCTACCCTCTGTTTCCAGCGAGCATTTCCCTATCCGCCACCCGGGATCGTTGAATATCCAAAAAATTTACTTTAATTTGATATCTTCCGTTGCGGCGGGGAGATTCAATGGGGGGGGGGGGGGGGTACTAGTGGGTGACCGATTGAAGCCCTTTATTGAGCCCCCCCTCCCCCCGCACACAACGGGAAGATATCAATGTGGCGCCCCGTGGTGGGCGCAAAATTAATATCTTCCCGCTGTGGTGGGGGGAGGGGAGGCATAAGTAAAATGGGAGGGTAATAGTGGGTGACTGATTGAAGCCCCCTAGACTAAGGGGGGGGGTAGTGTAATGGATCGAGTACGCGAAGAGAGAATGTTACGAGATAGTTGAAACCGGGCCATAACCTGGCAACCTATGGAGAGAAAAAATGCCGGAAACAGATAAACCCACCGACTTGACGTGATCGGATCACCGCCACTCTGTATCCGAAGGTCTTTCAATCACCGACAA
Organism: Andricus quercusramuli; assembly: GCA_932178445.1. Taxonomy (NCBI): domain Eukaryota; kingdom Metazoa; phylum Arthropoda; class Insecta; order Hymenoptera; family Cynipidae; genus Andricus; species Andricus quercusramuli. The sequence continues at coordinate 28,178 of CAKNXH010048915.1, forward strand.
GCAACAATTTATAGAAATAAAATGAACAGAGAAAAATAGATGTGCAAATGCGAATAAGCAATAACATAAAATATAGGTCCACTTCTTCCTTACTTGGTCACGGAACAAGAAAAAGGGCCGGGATTGAGACAGGTTAGAATCACAATTACACAATTACACAATTTAATCTAACAACCGTTGATTTTAGATCTTCCTTTGAATCCATCTTTGAAAATAAGGACCCTCTTATTTTAAAGATAAAATAAGATAGAAAAAATCTATACTGTCAAGTAACGTGAGATAGATGAACACACGGGAGTGAGTGGGAGAGATGAAAAATGTACGCGAGAGAGCGAGAAGAGAGAAAAGGGAAGGCCTGGGCGGAAGAGAGGACAGAGTAGTCGAATAGAGGAAAACCGGTTCGAATCTGGCGTAAAAAGGTTGAAGATGGAAGAAGCGAAATTCTCGCTAGCTTTTGGCAGAGTTGAGAGCGTAAATGCGAGCGGGGAGAGAGAGGCAAAGGAGGTGCTGTAGAAAAGCGGATAGGATCGTCGAGAAAAAAGTAAAGCGAAAGGCGGCTGTAGGAGAGAGAGGGAAATAGACGAGAAGAGCAAAACTGGTTTGGGCCTGACGAACCGAGGTTGAAGCTGGAAAAGGGAACTCGTATCAGATTAAGTTGAGTGGAAAAACGTAAACGGGAGCGGACGAGAGAAAAGATAAAGACGTTCGCAAGAAAGAGAAGAACAGAGTCGAAATAAAGAACAGATTTTAAATGAGTCTTACGGAGAGCTGACAAGTAAGAAAAGGTCGTTTTAGGATTGGGCGAAAAATCGAGCTTGTATCTTTCGAACGAGCATCTACATTTTTCTAAGAGAGGAAATTTGAGGAACTACGTTCTAGAAAAGATCTCGGATTCGTCCAGTTAATTATTTTCATGGCTTATGGCTGATATCAAATTTGACCTAACGTGTAGACAGGTTGTTCGTTAATTTCGCTTAACCTCAATATTTTTAGTCTATTTATTGGTGTTGAAGGTTCATCCATATTTTTCTTCAAAATATTTAAACCTGCACCTGTCTCGATCATCATACTAACGGGACTTTTAATCCAGGGGTATTAATTATTGTGGATGGTATAATATTTCCTTTAATGAAATTAAACTTAATATTGACGGTTTCTAGGGGTTCGGTTCTATTTGGGTCAGGTGCTTTTAATTTTGGGATGTCGATGCCTGCCCCATCGCACCTAGCCTGGGGAGGTCTAGTTCATTTCCCAAGTTCCCTTGTAATTACTGAAAATTTAGCTGTTCCCGTACTTTATTGTTATATTCTCCTTTCCTACAATCCTTAATCATATGGCCTTATTTTTTTAAAATAATAAGTTGTTAATCCTAATAAGGAAAGTAACTATCTAAAATTTTAAATTTTGAAATCGTTTAAAAATGTATTCAAGGGTAAGAGGAAACGGAAGCCCTGGAAGATCGCTCATTTTTGGAAGTTCAAGAATTAATAGTATTAATATTATTACTTTAAGTAAGGCGAAACATTAGAATATAAGCAGTGGTTAAGTTCGACTAAGGATGGTATGTAAACATGTGTACAGGGAGCGGAGGCCCTCAAACCCGAAAAAGGGAAAGATTAAATAAATATACATTTATTTTGAGATTAATGTCTCATTTCAACAGTTATTCCTATATATTGACAACTAATTGAATCGGAGCGGTGCCCACTTGAACTCAGCGCATTGCTACAATTTGAATCGGAAGTGAGAACGTGGATAGTGTCAGGTGGTGAGAGGATTTACGGAATTTGTGTGGTAGGTGTGAGTAGAGTGTGAGGTTGGAAGCCGAGGAGGTGAGTATGGTTGTGTGGGGTGAATTGGGGAGGTAAAAAGTAATCTTGAGCGTAGGTGTGAGGTGGGATTTAAGTAAATTGAGAAAGTGAGGTTAGGTTAGCTAGGAATCGGGGGAATTTGTGGTCAGGAGTCTTGGGCCTTCGAGGGTCAAGGGTGGTGCTCGAAAATCTGGGGGGATGTTAAGTGAGAGAAAGGGGTGTCTGCAAGGGCTGTGAGGAATTGAAAAAAAAGGGAAATGAAGGGAAAATTTGGCGGCAATACCCAGGAAAAAAGAACCCATTGAAAAAGCGTCTCCGTGAATTGCGTATCTGTCATTTGCAGATTGAGATTTTTAAAACTGAATTGGTTTGCGACTATGTGAATCGGTCACTTCCTCGAATGGTTTTGAATCTGCAATGTACTACAATGACCATTTCAAGCAAAGTCATATTGAATCGGTTTACTTCTTTTTGAATGAGACCGATTTTTTTCAGGTTAGGCTGCCATATTTCACATGATTTTTAAAATTTATAAATTATTGATTGATTGAGAAAAATTATATGCGAGGCTACTAGATTCCTTTCACTATTTTAGTTCTAGAGAATGTGAAGGCTTTTGTGGCTTATAAGTCTGTCAAAAAAATAATACCGAGTAAAATTCTGTTAAAAACCAATCGACGGCAATCATTCAAAGCAAGTGAATCGATTTTTGTTTCCTGGGTAGAGACAGCATTCTGCAGAGACATCTGGCGGTTGCGGAGGGTACTGCATGGAGGTCCCTGTTACCGGCGGCAGAGCGGGAGGTGGGCAGTGAGAGTACTGGTAGTGAAGTTGACGGCGAGGAAATTTTCCACGTGCCACGACGGCCAACAGCGCGTGGCTCGGGGTCTAGTAGCGCGTCTGGGAGGAGAAAGCGGAACGGTGGGAACGAAGGAAGAGAGAAGGTGAGGGAGAGAACGTCGAGCGCAAGTGACGGGGAGGATCTCTTGAAGAGGAAGAGAGACAGCCAAGAGAGTCCGGACAAAAGCGTGGTAGAAAGTCCGTTTAAAAAAAAGCGGGAGAACTAGTAGGACACCCCCCCCCCCCCTTCGAAATGGAGGTAAATGTGGAGAAGGAGGCTCTCGATATGCTGATAGGCGAGATCAGGGGGCTGAGGGACGACGTAAGGGGGACTAAAGAGCAGATGGAAGGCATAATGGAGGATTTGAGAATTAGATATGAGAAATGGGAGAAGGAGATGAAAGAGTTGAGGAAGACAGTAGAGGGGTTAAAGAGGGAAAGGAACGAAAAAGAAGTTAAAATAAAGCAGATGGAAGAGGAAATTAGGGTGTGGAAGGAAAGGACGGAAAAAAGGCTTGAGAAGATGGAGGGCAGGACGGAAATGGAAGTAGGAGACGGAGGTGGGTGGAAAATATGATAGAAGAGAAAGTGGGAGAGCGTAGGAGTGAGAAGGAGGAGAGGGCGGATAGGGAAAGGTTAAGGGCAATGCAGTTGAGAATAGAGAGAAAAGAGAAGGCAGACAGGAGGAATAATATTGAGGTAAAAGGGTTGAAGCTAAAGAGCGGGGGAAGAAAGAGAGGGTGTAAGCGCTGCTACAGAGCATTGGGTGGGTTAAAGGCAGGGTAGGGAAAGTTAAGTTGGAGGGGAGAAAGGACAAGGAAGTGGCGATTGTGGAGATGAAGAGCTGGGAAGAAAAGTTGGGGGTAATGCGAAATAAGAATAGGATAAAGGATAAGGGAGTTTTCATCGATCACGATTTAACGAGAAAGGAAAGGGATGTGCAGAGAATGCTGAACGACAGGGCTAGAAGGAAGAGAAGTGAAGGGAAATCGGCGAAGGTAGTATATCGGAAAATAAAAATAGACGATAAAATGTGGGAGTGGGATGAGGAGAAAGAGGTGTTGAGGGACGTGCAGGGGAATTCGTTTCGTAGGCAGTAGGGGGTGAGGGTAATGCAGGATAGAGGAGTAGTGAAGGTAATGTATTGGAACGTAGCAGGGATAAGGAAGAAGGATGAGGAGTTCTGGAGGTATATCCAGGAATTTGATGTTGTGGGATTGGTAGAGACGTAGGTAGAAGGAAAGGAATGGGACAGAATAGAGCCAAAGCTGCCAAGGGGGTATAAGTGGAGACTCCACGAGGCGGTCAGAGTGAAGAAAAAAGGAAGGCCTAGTGGAGGAATTATAACGGGGGTTAGAGATGGATTAGAGGAAGAAGTTCATGGAGAGGAAGAGAAGGAGGGAGTGCAAATGATGGGAGTGAAAATAGGAAGGATAGCGTTTAAGTTTGTGACAGTGTACAATAAGGATGGGATGCAAAGAATTAAAGAAAGGGCGGAAGACTTGCTAGGCGAAAGAGAGGAGGGTATGGTGGTACTGGGTGGGGATTTTAATGCGAGGATGGGAAGGGAAGGACGAGGTGGGCAGTGGCGAATGGTATGGGAAATGGGGACGAAGAGGGAGAATACACATATGTAAGTAAGGTTGGGTTTCGGTGATAGACTATGTGGTCATGAATATGCAAGGATGGGAGGAGACGGAAAAATTCGCAGTAGAGGGGAGGGTGGAATCAGACCATCAGCCATTAAGTCTGTGGATAAGAGGTGATGGTGGCGGAAGACAAGGCGGGGAAGAAGTCTCGATAGGGGAGAGGGTGACCTGGACGAGGGAGGCGATAGAGAAGTATCAGGAGCAGCTAGGAAATGTACGCTTTGGAGGGAAGTCGGTGGAAGAGGTATAGGAGGATCTAAAAGAGAAGGTGAAAGGGTGTGTGCAAGAGAAGGTATTTAGAAAGAAGAAGAAAGGAATAGTGAAGCTGTGGTGGGATAGGGAATGTAAAAAGATGAAAAGGTGAAGAGGAAGTACAAGAAGTGGAAAGAGGGTAATGCGAGAACGGAGGAGTACGTAGAAATGAGGAAGGGGTTTAGATTGGTGTGTAAGAAGAAAGAACAGGAAAAGGAGAAAGATCTGGAAGAGGAGTTAGCAAATGTTAAGACAGAGGGGGACGTCTGGAAGATAATAAATAGGTTTAGGAAGCGTAGGGTGGAGGTCAGTGAGAAGATAGGGAGTGAGGACGGGAGGGAATTTTTCAAATAATCATTGCAGGGCTCAGATTCAAGGAAGACGGATGGGGGAAGTAGAAGAACGGGGGAGGCAGAGATGGAGGAGTTGAATGACGAGGAGATAGAGAAGCCACGGTGCGTCTGAACCAACTTTAATTGAAAGGTCTTTGCTTATGAGATTTTCCTGTTGGTTATAGTTGTCTGACATCGTACGAACATTTTAAAACCAAAACCAAAAAATTCGCGGGGGGTCATTTTGAAAAAATTTTATTTTTTTGTAATGCAAAACGAAATTTTTTTGTTATAAAATGTGATAATTTGCATTTAAGTTTTAAGAATAATATAAATTATATATTTTGGAACCGAGGGGATCTATGAAGGATACTTATTCTTCAGAAATTATTTTCAAGGTAATTTTGATCTATGTTAAGGAACATTCCTAACGATTTTCTTAAGGCGGGTTTACACCAAGCGCGCATCGTTCGCGAGCATTCTCGAACAGGAGGCTCGCTCGCTGTAGACGCTTGCCCGCACCAAACAGTGTTCTTAAACGCTGTTCGCAAACGTTCGTTCGTGCTCGTCCGTGTTCGGTCACTTGTCGAGATCAAATAATTTCTTCTGCTTTGAAATAAAAAGCCGATAAAAGTAAGAAAAGTTGCATGGCTCTTTCACAGCGTGATGGTAAACCTCTGCGAATCTCCGCCAGCCCCCAGAATGAAAAAGTGGATAAAAAATCAATCATTTCTATCACTGACATGTAGAAAATTCAGACGAGCTTCAACCTGCCTCAAAATACAACTATTGGAATCGCATCAATGATTCATGTAGCAAGTTCTAATAGAAAAGCAATTTCACCTAATTTAAGAAAAGAACTTTCTGCTGGTATTCACTGCTTAGACAATTTTTTTGAAGTGAAGTTATTCGATTTCAAAATTGTTGAGACCAACAATGCCTCAGATGCTAAACAAAATGTTGTTTATTGCAATAATTTAGACGGCTTAATTGGGTAAGTCAAAGAAAAGCGTCAAATTTCTCAAGTGCACTTGAAATTTGGCTTCGATGGTGGTGGAGATTTCCTAAAGCTTTGCTTGTCAGTACAATCAACTGAAGATGACTTGTATTTTGATTGTGTTCGCCATAAATACAAAGAAGGTGTCGCCTCTAAACGATTTCGAGATTCTGGGGTGAAGAGGCTTTTCATTCTTGGTCTAGCACAGTCTACTCAAGAAAACTACGAAAATGTGTCTCAGTTATGGTCTGTAATTAATATAAATAAGTTTGAAGGTACCATTGCAACTGATTCGAAGCTTGCAAATATCATGACTGGTATAATGTGTCATAGTAGTTCCTTTCCTTGCACGTGGTGTGTTGGAGAAAAAAATCATCTTATCGAACGTGCTGATTTTCGAACCATTGGCAACATATTAAAGAATTACTTTAATTATCGTGATGCAGGATGAGACAAAAAATCGGCTAAGAATTACATGAACTGCGTACATGCACCAGTTTTCGAAGGAAACTCTGATACACTTATTTTAGATATCATTTCACCCCCTGAACTTCATTTGATGCTGGGTGTGGTTAACACTGTGTTCAAGCTCATGTTTGCGGACTTTGAGGAAGAAACCTTAGCATGGGCAAAATCTTGTCACGTTGAACGCGAGGTAACCAATGGTGGCACAGGATTCAATAGCAATTCCTGCAAAAGGTTATTGGATAAACTGGATATTTTGCGCTCGAAATGTCCTATCGGCTGTTTGAAGTTTGTCAGAGTTCTCAATGATTTCCGATCAATTGTTAAAGCTTGTTTCGGTAAACTTCTCGATCCAGACTTCAAAAAATACATCGATAACCTGAAAAAAAGTTACTTGGATTTGGGTATTTCGGTAACACCGAAAATTCATGCAGTGTTTTATCACGTCGAAGATTTTTGCTCGTCGAATCAGAAGGCATTAGGCTTCTACAGTGAGCAAGCAATGGAATCCGTCCACTTTGATTTTTAAACTGTTTGGAATAAATGTAAGGTACATGTAAATCATCCAGAATACTCTAGACACTTACTTAATGCTGTCTGTGAATTTAATGGTCTTCACGTTTAAATTAGAGATGTTTAATTTTCGTTTATATGAATGTCACAACCAGTTACAGAATTATATGTATATTTCAAATGTTACAACCTCATGTTTGATTGTTAATTATTTAATAATATAATAAATAATATTCTTATTAATTGATATTCACTTATTGTCTTTCTTTAAAGAAATGATATTGCGTTAAATACACATTACTTACGAAAATAGAATTTATCAAAACTCTGCAGTTTTGAATTTGGTCTTAAAATGTTCAAAAAAATTTTTGTTTTAGATATTGTTGCATTACAATAAAACTTCTTGAGTTGCAAAATAAACTATATATATAGATATATGAGAAATAAATTTAAATGCACGTTATCACGTTTTAGGAGCAAAATTTTTCCTGTTTTCTTAAAAATAAAATAAAAAACAACTTTTTTCAAAATACGCCCCCGCGATTTTTTTGGTTTTGGTCTTAAAATATTCGTAGGATGTCAGAAAACTATAACCATTAGAAAAATCTCATATGCGAAGACCTTTTCAATTAAAGTTGGTTCGGACGCACCGTGAAGCAGATAAGGAAGTTGAAAAGGTCAAAAGCAGCAGGGCTGGGTGGGGTAGAGAACGAAGAATGGCTATTTAGTACACAAGAGGTTAGGGAGAGGCTGAAGGAAGTAGTGAAGAAAGTATGGAGGGGCGAGGGATTCCCAGGAGGGTGGAGAGAAGGCTTAATAGTGCCACTGTATAAGAAAGGGGATAGAGATAGGCAGGAAAATTATAGTGGGATTACGCTAATGAATACGGCGTATAAAGTATACGCGATGGTAGTGGCAAAGAGATTGCGGAAGGATGTAGAGGGGAAAGGAATATTGCCGGAGACGCAGGCGGGATTCAGGGCGGGTAGGAGTACTATCGACAATATCTACGTTCTGTAGCACGTGGCGAATAGAGCATTAGCGAACAAGGGGACGAGAGTGTACGCGTTTTTTGTGGATCTCAAAGGCGCGTTTCCGTCGGTGGTCAGGGGGAGGTTGTGGGAGGCGATGGAGAATAGGGGAGTAGAGAGAGGCCTAATTGAAAGGGTAAGGGAGATATATGAAGAGAGCAAAGACAAGGTAAGAGGAGGGGAGGGGATTTCGGAGGGATTCTGGATGGATAGGGGGCTAAGGCAAGTGTGTTCACTTAGCCCAACGCTTTTTGCGATTTTAATTGCGGATATGGAAAGTAAGCTGGAGGCCGGGGTGGTAGGAGGAGTCAGGATAGGAGGGGTTAGAATTTGATCACTAGCGTATGCAGATGACATAGTGTTGCTGGCAAGCAGCGAGGAGGCCTTAAAGGAGATGATGAAGAGGTTGAGAAGATACCTGGATAAAAAGGGGTTAGAGCTGAATGCGGAAAAATCCAAGGTTATGGTGTTCAGAAAAGGAGGGGGAAGGGATAAGGGAAGGGAGTGGAAGTGAAAGGGAAAGGAGGTGCAGAAGGTGAAAGAGTTTGTGTACCTGGGCTTCGTGTTTCGGAGGAATGGGGGAGTGGATGGTCACATAAAAGAGAGAATGAGGAGGGCAAATGTGGTGATGAGGCAGGTGTGGGGGTTGGGAAAGAAGTTATTCGCAGATGATTTTAGAAGCAGAATGAAATTGTTTGATTCACTAGTGATGAGTGTGCTATTGTATGGAGTAGAGGTGTGAGGGTGGAAGGAAAGTGAAGAGGTAAATAGAACGCAGGAGAGGTATGTAAAGTGGACCCTGGGGTTGGCAAGGAACACGCCTAATTATATTGTCCGGAGGGAGACGGGGAGAACGAGTGTAGGGATTCTAGCAGGGAGCCGGGCGTGTAAATATGAGGAGAAATTTTTGGAAGAGGGGGGAAGTAGGCCGGTTAGGGAGTGTTGGTGGGAGAAGGAGAACAGGAGAGGGGCGGGAAGATGGAGGTTGAGAGGGAAAGGTACTTTAGAACGAATGGACTGCAGATGGATGAAGTGAGAAGGATGCACAAGGAAGGGAGAAAGGTATATGAGTTGGTTAAGGAAAACGGCATGGAGAGAGAGAAGACAGAAGGGGAAGAGAGAATAAGAGATTCAGGGTTTAATGGGAACTATGTGTGGATTATGCCAAGAGCAAGAGCGCAATATTTATGTGAGAAAGGAGAGAAAGGAAGTGAACTGTGTGGGAAGGGGGATGCAAGAGGTGCGTAGAGGTGGAAGGAAGTGAGATAAGCATGGAGGTATTGATGCATGAAAAGGGGGAAAAAGGGCAGCAGCATGGGTGAATGGAGTGTTGGGTAAGATGGAGAAGAAGAGAAGGAAGGAAGAAGAGGAATGGAGAAGGAAAGATTGTAAATAGGAGAGGAAGTAGATATAAATAAGTTGTTAATATTGTGAATAGTTGATAAGTAGTAGGTATTAGCCGCTAAAACAGAGGTTGGCAAGCGAGGCAATGCGAGAAAGTAGGTACATGCGAGCGAGGCGAAGCGAGGAAGGCAAGGCGGTAAGAGCGTGCGGTATTAGAGAAAAGGAATGGATGGATGTTCATTTTTAAACGTTAGTTTTAAGAAAATTCTGTGAAAAAAATGGAAGTGTAAGCAAGTCCATTTTTTAAGGCCAGCAGGCTGAAAAAAAAAACGTTTATTTGAAGGAATTTTTCAATTATAACAGGCTGACGCCCCTCGAGCGTTCATTCTGATATAATCTTTTGCAATTATAAAGTTAAAACTTTTTAATTTGTCTTTTGGAAAAATTTTACGTGGTGATTTTTTTATTTAAAATTTCTTTTTCTTTGACTTTAATTTTCGGAAGATTCACTGATTTTAAATTAAATATGCACCTTATTTTCACGTAAAATTTTCTAAATTTTCACTAGTTTCGAAGTTGATTCACCGAATTTATTTGTGGGTTTGCACTTGTTTCATTCAAGAAGAAGAAAAGGGGTTTACGCGTCAAAATGATTTTACAATTGATTTTGATCAATTTTCACTAAATTTAGGAATTTGAATTCACTTGCCCTTACTTCGCGTCACAACGGCCGATGCACACATGAATTTATATTATTTAAAATTTTGACTTATTGAAATTTGAAAATTACACTGAAATTAGCTTATGAATTAATTTGCCCTCACTCTGTTTCACTACGGCCGATGCACAAAAATAATAGGTATGCTACGTCTTAGGATGGTAATTAGGAGCAAAACATAAGTGGCCAGTGAACTTTCCTGTATTTATCTGCAGAGTACGAGGTTCTGGGCTAAGGGGACAGGTTCAGGGTCAAATGAATAGGGAGGGATACGAGATAGAGGTTGGATATAAGAAATTTATTAGAAGATAAATATAGCAGTAGGGAATGACTTACAAGATTTTTGGGGACAAACGGCTCTGGAGGTAGATACAGAATTCGTTGTTTACCTTGGTGTTGAGTTTATGAGTAATTCAATAAATCCACTAAGTAATAGTAATCTAATATACAGAGTGGGCTCTTCGCTTCAGAATTTGGAGATAGCCGTTGAATGGGAATTTGAATTGGAGCTGCACTTAAGAAACGAGTTGAAAGGGGTGAACTTCGAACTTGAAGATTTCGTTGAAACCTGGTACTTGAACTGGACTTAGATGCAGAGATTGAAGAAACTCCCAACTTGCAAGGTTGACGGGCTTTTACCAAAAGGGTCCGGAATTCGGATTGTAGTATACAGCAGAGAGGATTTCCGGATTAATGACTGAAGACTGCAGAACCTTGATAATAGATTGTACCAACAGTGCTCCTGCACTGTAGACTGAAGAACTGGACTGAGACTGGGATTAAGACTGAGACTGGTTGAACTTGAATTTGGGACTGAAGGTTGATGAGCCCTAGGCGAGAAGGTCCGGAGGTTCGGATTTAGATTCAGGGCGAGAGTTTGAGGCAGCAGCACTCCCGCACTAAACCACAAGAACAAGAACTGCCTCAAAGAAGAACGATGAACTAAGAACTGGACTGAGATTTAGACTGAGACTGGTTGAATTTGAACTTGAGACTGAAGGTTGACGGGCCCTTGGCGAGTGGGTCTTTAGTTTCGGATTTAGATTCACGACGAGAGTTTAGGTCACAGCGCTCCCGCACTGGAAACTAAGCAACGACGAATACTTATGAGCCACAAAGACTGACTAAAGGGTTCAAGATACCTCCATTTATCCTCGGGTGGGCGCACATTGGTACCACCCTCCTCCGCGTGTGTTCTTCTAGAAGTTTCTGCTCCACAGGAAAGGTCCACGTGTAATAGAAAACACTTGAGTGGGTGCAGTTATTTCCACCACCTTCCACGTGTAATAAGTTTATTGTCCCAAGAGTTCGTTGACCCGAAAGGTTAATTGACAAGAGAGGTCGTTGACCCCAAGGTTCATTAAAATTCAACAACCACAGAGTTCGTTGATCCATGGGTTGCTTCTCCTCCTTAAAACGATGAATGTGAATGTGTATGTGTATGCGTGTGTGTGTCCAATGGTTTTCCTCATTGCACTAATCAATATCTTGAAGATACCACCATGCATATGAGATCCATCCTTCCTTCTGGTAATTCCTTTAGCGATGAAAAGAGGGCCCTTTTCTCTCTGTTTATCTCTCTCTTGCTAAATCAATACAATTTATAGCAGTTTCCTATTACCCTTGGATGGAGCCTCTCCTATGTCACATAGATTCGTTTGTCAATTCCCTTCAGTTTAAATGACTCACAATTGATTATATACAGGGTGTCCCAGACTCAAATGTCCGGACTTATATGGCCGTATAAAAATAAAAAAAATAAATCTAAAATTCCTTTTCCCAAAATCAGTTGAAGTTTTAGTTTTTGAGTTACAAAATATTTAAGCTGGTCCAATCAGAAGCGCCTATAAACAATCGTATGTGGGTGAGCGGGATTCCAACTTAGTGTTCTCCCCTCGCCAACACCACCTTAGCGCTCGCTTCGATGACACTGCGTTAGAATCCTGCTCACGCATACACGACTGTTTACACGGCGCTCCTGATTGGTGCAGCTTAAATATTTTATAACTGAAGAACTGAAACTTAAACTGATATTTGGAAAAGGAATTTTCTAGTTATTTTTGTTATTTCCATACAGCTATATAAGTCCGGACACTTGAGTCTGGGACACCCTGTGACGACGTAGTACGTGACAATTTATTAGAAAAAGTCAACCTCAAATTTAAATCATTTGTCAATATGTTCAAAACTCTATGCTACTTTTCAAGTAAGCGTTATTATTAAATAAATACAAAGGTTGGTGACACATTACAAAAGAAAATATTCTTCAATATAAATGTTTTGATATAAGAACCCATGCACTTAATGAAAAATTAACATGCCAATACTAACCTCACCACGCACAAGAAAGTTATCATCTACCTTCTTGCACTCCACTTTTTCAACAAATCGGGATTAGTAAACCTTAAAAGCCTTAAAATTTTAATTGTTTGATCGATCTCACTCACTACGGGTACATCAGTAATACTTGTGGAAAATTCCTCACTTTTCAGAGCGTAGGGATCTAAATTGTAAATTGCCCTTAGTTTATCATAATAACGGACCTTCACCAGATAAACTCAAAAAGTATTCACTAGACATTTTTAATTTGCCGATAAACACAATTTTTCAACTAAGATGATGCACGCGACGCAATCTATACAATGCAATGGTATCTCCAGGCTATTCGTACATTTTTAAATGACGTCAGAAATGTAAATACTCTGTATAAGTACGGACGGAAAATTTTGACGAAATTTCAAGTAACTCTTCTTCGATTGTCGAATAATTTACTTCGGTGTCTGATAATGTTCTAGAGGTATAGGCGACCGGGAGGATCTATCCTTCAAAATATTGACACCCCACAAAATATTGATGGGCGCACAAAACTTCTTTTAATTTATTCAATGATTCCTGATGACCATCGGTCCATCTGAAAAGGACGGTCTTTTTCAACAGGTATGAAAGGGGTTTTTGCAATAATTGAAAAGTCACGGATGAAACTACGATTAGTCCAGACGCCAACCCCATTTCCGTCGGATCGACGAGGTCCATTCGATTTTTTTCTGGATTCTTGTGTAAAATGATCTCCAGAATCCAAAACTGTGTAGCAGAACTCTGGCAAATGTGTCGTTCTCAAGATATTCGCAATTAATCATTTTTTTATAAACGTTACATTAGAAATTTAAAATTTGAAATTTTTGAAAATTTTTTTTCTTCTCTTGTTAGATAAGCTCATGTGAATCAATATTTGTGCAGGCATTTTTTCGCTCCGATTAATATTTAATGCACAAAGTCAATTAACGCGTAAAATAAGTGACAATAAATACTTTTATCAATAACCAAAAAAGTATTTTATGAATGACAAAAAAGTAACACTATTTCAAAAGTACCAACTGGAATACACATTTTTGTAATGAATACTGTGCCTCTAAAGTTAATAATTTACAAGAGCGACTATCTCTGCTTCTGCGTGTGATAGAAAGACGAGGAAAAATCTATAAAAAAATCGGAAATTACTACGAATTCAGTCATATCAATTAATTTATTCTTGTTTTATTGAAGAGTTATTAAAATCTATTTTTTTGGGGAGGTTGACAATAGACCTATTAGTAATGCAGTAAACTTGGCAGCAGGCGGTCAGCGCGCACATGGCAGGCAGGCTGGAGATCCAAAGGCGTAGACACTGTGCAAGGGTTATGCGTAAACAGCTTCAGTCTGCCCTAACCTTTGCACCGTATCGACTCCCTTGATTATCAGTTTCAGGTCCATTGTCGTCCTCTTAAAAAAAATAGATATTAATAACTCTTGAACGAATAAAAAACAACAATTTTATTAGTATGACTGTATTCGTAGTAATTTCTTAAAATTTTCAGATTTTTCCCGTCTTTCTATCACACGCAGAAGCAGAGATAGTCGCTTAAAATTGAAACAATTTTACAGATCTATATATTTAAATTTGGCAATTTTGGACCAAATCATCATTTTGGTACAACTTCAAAGAATAAGTTCACCAATTTTGACACCTTTATTACTTTTTCCGAAAGAGTTACAGCAATTCAAAGCGAGCAAATTAAACAATCATCCCAATCTCCCTAAGATTTAACAATGTATTGATAATTTCAGATACACTTGTATTCATCAAGTAGGTAAGTATAGTTTTTCGCAGGAATTTTTTCTCTAACACAAATTCGCTTAACACAAAATGACTATTTGTTGTAATGCGATCAAATGACTTATAACAAAAGCTCTGTCCTCTTGTAAATTATTAGCTTTAGAGGAACAGTATTCATTACAATAATGTGTATTCCAGTTGGTACTTTTGAAATAGTGTAACTTTTTTGTCATTCATAAAATACTTTTTTGGTTATTGATAAAAGTATTTATTGTCACTTATTTTACACGTTAATTGACTTTATGCAATAAATATTAATCGGAGCGGAAAAATGCCTGAACAACCATTGTTTCTCGTGAGCTTATCTAACAAGAGAAATTTTTTTTCAAAAATTGCAAATTTTAAATCTTTAATGTAACGTTTATAAAAAAATAATTAATTGCGAATATATCGAGAACGGCACATTTGCCAAAGTACTGCTACACAGTTTTGGATTCTGGAGATCATTTTACATAAGAATCAAGAAAAAAATCGAATGGACCTCGTCGATCCGACGGAAATGGGGTTGGCGTCTGGACTAGATGGTAAACGACAAGCCCTAAAAACTGCTTTATATTTTTTACATTTTTGGGTCGACTCCCCATATCGAGGTCCAAGATGTTTACAAAAATCTTACATTCTTTATTTTAATCCTCGTTAGGTGTAAATGACTCCCGCTGACTGGTAGCAGCAGTTAGGCTGAGTGAAAGGAAGCCGTGTAGAGTTAGAACCGTTCCCTGATATCTGGTGCGGCGGAATTGTCATCTACCCGTAATAAGATGCAATTCTTATTTTCGTTATTTTCGGCTCACTCCTTCCTAGCCATTCAATCTACGCTTCGAGTTTTCTTACACATAGACTCAATAGGGTAATAAGACCATAAAAGGAGGAAATTCCCAAAATTGATTCGGTCTGAACAGGTATACGGACCGTAGGATAGCTATAGGTCATATGCCCTACAGGAGAGGGCGCACTCGAATTGAGCCAACGGTCAACCACCCTTACCTTTCCATGTACGAATTGAGCCCGGTGGTTAAGTAGGCACCTTTGGTGTGCTCGAATTGAGCCTAAACTGCCCTGCCCGTCAGAAGTATAAATATGAAACTAAATTATCTTATACAAGCAAAATTATCTTTTTGGATACAGCAACATGGATTTTAAACTTAAGACATTTGAGTATAAATATTTATATTTCATATAAAATGGATGTTTCATAAATCAAATACAATTTTTTAATTATTTTTTCATAATTCCAAAAGTTTTAACTTTGAAAAACTTAATCGAATTCTCTATTATGAAAAAAAAATCAAGCAGTATGGGTCGGAGATACATTAGGCAAATATATGATCAAAAAGTCTGATTTATTGCTTCATTTTCATTAAACAAGAAATAGAATACTTTTCAGGTTAACAGAAAAAATAGAAGATGAAGTTTACATCATTAACATGTACAGATTCTTTTTCTTCTTTTTCTTCTTCTTCATTACCTGATATGTACACTTTCGAAAAAAAAAATATTATTGGGCTGGTTTTCGGTAATAAAACAGAACCATATAGATGCAAAATAGCAGTAATTTTGAGTTGTTTAAACAATTATTTGCTCAAACAATTTTTTTAGCTTTCAAATCGTGAAAAGTTATTATATTTTGCGATAAATGAAACTGTTGACGAATTTTAAGTATGACATTTCTTCTTTAACGTATTTGGTGATAATTTAAACAATTTTCCCTCTGTTAATCGTAAAAAGTTATTATTTTCTGAAACTAATCAGACTATTAACGAATGTTTACAGTAATATATTTTTTTAATCTAATTTAGTAACTATTTAAACGATTCTATTTGTTTAAACAATTCCTTTGCCCTGTAAATCTTAGAAAATGTCTACTTCCTGGGATGGATAATGCATTTAATGAATTATAAGAGTGATCTTTTTATGTGAAAGACAGTTTGCAATTATTTAAACTATTAATCATCATTCACTTGGGCGTTTCCGTAGGAGAAGTGGAGACAATTCTAACTCCTTTTTATCTGTTACACTATGTAGCTTATTATTTAGTATTTTGTTAAGGCAAAACTCATACCTTAATCTTTAAATCAATAATACTTTTTTAAACAATTTTTTGCAGTTATGTTATTGATAGTTATACTTTCAGATCGATTTCATTGATAAAAGAAACTACTGATTAATAAACGACTTAGCGTAAGGTATTGAATTAAAGTAGAATTTTCTTCGTCTTTCCAATAAAGAAGAGCAACTGATATTAATTGTTTAAATAATTTCAAACTGTCTTCCACAAAAGTATCATTCTTAACATTATTTACTTGCAACATTAATTCCAGAAAATAATAACGTTTCACAATTTACAGAATTAAAAAATTGTTTAAACAAATGAAAGTTGTTTAAAAAATTGCTAAATATCTTAAACAAAAGATATTACATTCAACATTCGTTGTTACTGTCATTAATTCCAGAAAATAATATAACTTTGTACAATTTACAGCAGAAAAAATATTAAAATAAATAAAGATTGTTTGAATAATTACCAAATATGTCAAACAAGAATTATTGAAATTCCTGAACTGTATCATTTATCCCAAAAAATAACAATTTTTTACGATTTACAGACGAGAAAAATTATCGAATAAAAATAATTAATTTTTCGAAAATTGAAAAAAAAAAACAGTTTTAGTGCAAATTTTACAGAAAACTTCAAATGATGATAACCTCACTCTAAGTAAAAAGTTAAAAATGAGTTGAAAATTTCGAAAAAACCCGTGACTTTCTAAATCCATTCTTAGAGAAAATCGCTAAAAAATTATAAATTGTTTGAACAATATTATTATTATTAATTATTACTACACTCTGAGTGGAAACTAGACAAAATTTTTAAAATTAAAAAATAACCGCAACTTTCTCGAATTATTCAAAGATCTAAGTAAAAAGTTGAAAATACGGAAAACCCGACTTCTTAAATCCATTTTCAGAGAAAATTGCTAAAATTTATAATAAGTTGTTTAAACAATTAGTTTTTTGGAAAGTGGTATTTTATGTGTTAGAAATGATATGTATGAAAATTTTGAAAACAAAATTTCCAACGCATTTTTGGACCATGGAGTCATCATCTAGTCCTAGTGTATAGTATATCTAGTAGGAGCACCCAGTTATAAGCTAAACAGGAGAGAGGTCAGTTTAGGCTCAACTCGAGCGAAAAATAAAAGGGGCCCACCAATGCTCAGGTCAAACACTGACCGCTGGCTCAATTCGAGCGCACCCACAGGAGATACGTGCTAGATTCTAGAACAATGACCTACAGGTTTTCCCCTAGTTTAAATGAGGGATTTAAACTTAAAATGGCCGGGACGCCTAACAGCGGGTGCCTTGAATATTTGGGTCGAAGGATTTAGGAAAAGTTTTTGAAAATGTGCAAAAGCTGTATGTATATTGTAAAAAAAATGTTTAAATTTTTTTTTAGATTTTTTCGAATTTGAAAAAAGTTTAAAATAAAATGTTATAAAACGAGTGTTTCAAACTGATTTGGGCAGGATTATCCAGGGAACATAGCATAGGAAAAGTTATCAAAATTGTACAAAACTCGGCTGAATATTCTAAAAAAAAATTCAAAAAGCTTCAGGAATTTAAAAATATTCAGAAAAAATACATGAATTTTCAACCAAAAGGATAGATTTTCAACACAGAAGATTAATTTTTGATTGAAAAATACTAAGTTTCAACAAAATAAGTACATGAATTTCCAACAAAAAATAAATAAATTTTCAACCGAGAAGATTAATTTTCTATAAAAAAAGACGCATTATCAACAAAAATAGTTTGTTCTAAAAAAGTTAAATTTGCAATAAAAAATTGAGTAGTTCAATTTTCAGTAAAAAAAAACATCTCGTGCGTCCTAAACTACAACCCAAGACAGATTGATGTGTAAACATCTTCGGTAAACATTTACTGAAATTGAAATCTTACACAAAGCAAATAATAACTCACGGGCATGTAGGAGTATAAAAATTTATTTTTAGAACCTAGTTTTAATAATAACACCCTAGTTTTAATAATAATAAAGTGTAGATTTTCTCTCAATTACTGCATAAAAGGTGATAAAAGTACCCGTTTTAAGGGCTTCAATGAAAGCTAGTATGTGTTATTTTTAATAGAAGTTGTTTGAAAAAACGTCAAATGTTAATGTTTCTGGAAAATATAAATAAATTCGGAAATAACCAATTTTTCATTGTTTTTGGGCTAATTTTGAAGATAACACTCTGCAAGTCTGTTACAATACTGTTCTATTAATTTATTTTAATTCAGTTATGAAAACCTGATATATATCAATATTGATAAGTTCTTTAAATTAAGCTTAGGTTTTGATTGCATCGAAGGAAAAATTCTAGAAATATCTTATCAAGCCACTAAAATAATTAAGAAAATTATCTTTAAAACTAGTGGAAAGAGATTAAAAAATATTAATTGCTTTTTGATTTATTAAATTTTTGGAAACATTAAGATTTGTATTTTTTTAAATAACTTCTAATAAAATTAATATATTGCTTTCAATTTACGACAATTAGGCGTATAATTTTATCAGGTTTCGTGTAGTATTCGGATGTAAATTTAGAGTTGAATATTTTTAAAACTAGAGTGCTTTTATAAAGTATTCAAAAAGATAGGTCTAGAAACTTTTGCATAGTAGTGTATTACATTCTCTTATAAACTATCCAATGTAGGTATATTCTATTTATGTAAAATTAAAATCTATCACTTTTATCCCGAAAACAATAATTTTCCACGATTTTAGGAAAAATGTAATTCTTAGGCAAATAATAATTGTTCGAATAATTAAAAATTATTAAAAAATATTTGTAAACTCGTCCCTTAACAATTAAAAATAATACTTGTTAAAAAAATCCAAAGAATACCGTTTTTAGTATGAATTTAATAGAAAACTGCTACTTTGTAGTTTTCGGTCACTTTCCAAGCACAATGACAATGGCTTGAAAGGGGGGTGGGGAGTCAAAATTAAAACTTACTGGGTGGAAATTATTCTTTGAACATGCGTCAAGAGGTTTTGATGCTTTACTTCACAAAAAGTTATTAACAAGTAGCTCTTTTTCCATTTTTTTGAGAATCAAGCTTTGTCCATTTAAAACGCCATGTTAATTTCAAAGGCTCGGGGCACGGGTTAACTTTGACAAACAAAGAAAACATGAAAAATTTTGAGTTAATAAACTGTAAATATAAATTAAGTATTTTTAAAATTGAACCATCTTAATTCGAAAGCCTTAGTAATTAATAAAATGTTTGCATCCAATTGAAACTTCAAAACCTTCTTTCAATTTTCAAAAACATTTTGATTAATATATTCATAATTAAATGCTTTTCTTCAATTTGAAATCCTATTCAAATAGTATTGCATTCTAAAATACTCCATTTTTTAAGCATTCAGTTTGAAAATTTTAAATTGCAAAATGTTTGTCTCAATATTTAACAATATTTGAATGTTTATTTAAAATAAGAAATTATAAATCAAACATTCAAAAATGAAATAAATAAAATTGAATTATTTAAAAGAAAATAAACCTCAATCGTTCGAATTTCAGGGTGCTGAATGTAAACTTTAAAATTTGCATTGTCTCATTTTTTTAATTTTTAATTTGTAAATGACATTTTTGAATTTAGGTTTTTCAAGAAAGAACTTACAATCAACTAAAGTGTACTGCTTTTGAGTTAAACTAGTTTGAAAATTATATAATTTTGAACACTTAGAAATTTCTCTGAAAGAACTCTGGACACGCTTTGAGGTTCGCTATATCTGTCATAATAAATTAAAAATGAGAAAGTAAAAATGAAATATTCAAAAATAAATTAAGCCTCGAATCATTAAAATTTCAGAATGCAGAATGCAAACTTAAAAATGTGCATTGTTTCATTTTTTTTTAATTTTAAATTTATACGTGACATTTGTTAATTTGAATGTTTCAATTGACATTTGATATTCTAATATTGCTATGTATTGTCCCCAATTCCCTGAACAAAAACAACGTAGCACTATTTTATTCGTAACTTTTTACTATTTATTATTTATTTATTTATTTCTCTCATGTACATCCTTATGGACATTTACATATACGAGATGAATCCCATACGCATCAAAAAGACTTAATT
>CAKNXH010048919.1:12400-26730 GCA_932178445.1 Andricus quercusramuli
ATATATATAATTCTTCTGTTAGTGTGTATGTGACTGAACTCCTCCTAAACGGCTGAACCGATTTTGATGAAATTTTGTGTGTTCCAATGGATTCGAGAATGGTTTAGATTCCCAATTCAGTCCACTGGAAAATGTTTTATACATCTTTATATATATAATTCTTCTGTTCGTCTGTATGTCACTGAAATCCTCCTAAACGGCTGGACCGATTTTGATGAAATTGCGTGCGTGTGTTCCAGTGGATTCGAGAATGGTTTAGATTCACAATTCAGTCCACTGGAAAATGTAAAAAGTTAAAAAATTTCAAATTCAAGACCTTTTTACAGGACAACGTCTGTCGGGTGCGCTAGTATCATGTATATAATGACCCTCACAAAGTGCGACACACATCGTGCCTATCACAAAGTGCGTCGCAAATATTAATTTTTTCTTTTCAAACTGAACAACTGATCCGAACAGATCGCGCACTCTGGACTAAAATTTAAATTAAAGAAAATGTTATACACTTAATCACTTATAATATATTACAAACACTTGAAAAAACATATGTTGAGAGAATATTCAAAAACAGTATTCGCGTTCTGGCAATAAATTTAATTAAGTTTTTTGATAAGTACTTAAATACTTATAGATGAAATTGATTCTATATTCTAAGACAAAACAATTTTAAATATCTAATTTCTAGAATTCTCGACACAATATATAAAATATGTACCTATGCTATAGATATATATTTTAAACACTTTGAAATCTTTCACGTTATCATAACATCCAAATTATTTTCGAAATAAATAAAATTTACGACACATTTAAATCTACAAAGCACATTAACTTATTTTTGGTCGATTTTAAAACTGAGCTGTAAATCGTTTAAACTTAGTTTTAGATCTATATGCAGGGTGTCCCAGACTCAATTGTCCGGACTTATATGGCTGTATAAACATTACAAGAATAAATTGAAAATGGCTTCTCCAAAAATCATTTGAAGTTTTAGCTTTTGAGTTATCAAATATTTAAGCTAGACCAATCAGGAGCGCGGTATAAACAGTCGTGTGTACGTGAGCTGCAGTCCAACCTAGTTTAATGACTGCTGTTCTCCCCTCGCCAACCCCACCTCAGCGCTCGCTTCAACGACACTGTGTTGAAATCACGCTCACGTACACACGACTGTTTATAACGCGCTCCTGAAATTTTTTTGGTCCAGCTTAAATATTATATAACTCTAAAACTTGAAAAGTAATTTTAAATTCATTTTTTTAATGTTTACACAGCCATATAAGTCAGAAAACTTGAGTCTAGAACACCCTGCATAATAAAGCTTTTACGAAAATTAAGATGATATATGAATAAAAATTTAGTATACAAAATATATTTTCAAAAATAATTTTCGTTAGATGAAAAGTTACGTAATATTATTTTTTTAAGCAATACAAACTGGCATTTTGACGTTAGGTCTGACTAAAGACCAGTTAAAATTGATTGTTTGAATGTAAATATAAATATATGCCTATTATTTAAAGGCCGTGCCTACGGGTACCGAAATTTCGGTACGAATAGCTCCCAGATACTACTTTGGCTATTTGTACCGAAACTTCGGGGATAAACTTCCGAAAAGCCGATACCTCCGATTAACGCCGGGGGGGCCCCGAGGTGTTGGAAAAGGGTAAGGATGTGACCTACAATATTTTTGTGACCAGTCACAGAGGTTCCCCCCCCCCCTAAGACGTTTTAAAGGGGAAGAGGTTTGACCAACATTATTTCTGTAACCAATCACAGGGGTGCATCCCCCCCACAGGACGTTGGGAAGGGGTAGGGATTTGACCAACATTATTTCTGTAACCAGTCACAGGGGTGCCTCCCCTACCCCACATAAGACTTTGGAAAGGGGTAGGGATGTCATGTAAAATATTGGTTTTTCAGAAAAACTGTATATTACATAAAAGGTGTATTTCCAGGAGATCAACAACTTCTATCTGAAGCTTTTTTGTACTTTATTATTATGTACTGAAATTAAGCGGTAAAGCATGACATTCTTATAGTTTTTTGGAGTTTTGACCTCAAAATGCACAGGTATACGGAGTTTCAAATTAATTGGAGGTATTCGCTTTTCGGAAGTTTGCTCCTGAAATTTCGGTACGAATAGCCAAAGTATAGTATTTGAGAGCTATATTCGTACCGAAATTTCGGTAAAAATACCCAAAATAGTATCTGACAGCTATTCGTACCGAAATTTCAGTCCAAATAGACAAAGTCGTAGTTCGGAGATATTTGTACCGAAATTTCGTTACACGCAGACACTTCCTTATTTAAATCCTAAAATTGTACAATTATTCATTATTATTTATTTACTGTTTAGTCTTCATCAGCCCTATCCAACGGGTACGTGACGTTTAGGCGCCACCATTTGGACGCCGGTCGTTTAGGCGCGGGACGTTTAGGCGCAAGAACGTTTAGGCGCAAGGACGTTTAGGCGCCAGGACATTTAGACGCCAGATCCTTTAGGCGCTGGGATGTTTAGGCGCCGAGCGGTTTAATCACAGTAAACCCTGAGGTATCAAAAGTTGGAAATTATTTGTTTGTATGCAACATGTTATGTTATGTATGCTACCCTAGTGGAACAATTTTTACAACAAATTACAGAAAACTAAAACTATTTTCACAGGAATCTACCAATAAATACAACAAATTACAACCAAAATTACAGGAAGTTAGATTTTAAGTTATAAAAACTGAACTGCAAATCAAAATACTCAAAGGGAAATACTTTGGATTTTAAACTTTCCAAATTGAATCTTAAAAAAATGTCAATTCAAACGCTCAATAATTTTCGCGTATAAAATGAAAGCTTTTAAAACTTTTCAATTGAATATTTTTTAATTAAGAGCAGTTAAACTGAAAAATTTTGAAATTTAACTTTTACACATTGTACAGTTAAAATATGTTAAAAAGTAGAAATCCCCATGCTATCATTTTCAATGCTATGAATTGAAGAGTGAATCGAAACATTTATAAACTTTCAAAATTATATCTTTTCAAGCAATTTTGAGCTGGGAACAATAATTTATACATTAAAGTTTGTTCTGAAATATTCTCAAATATTCTCTAAAAATTTCCATTTTTAACGTTAAAATCTGTAACTAGCCTAATTTTGAACAGATTCAGAATCGTCCTGATAAAAGGATTTTCAATATCGCAAACCATTTTGGTAGTAGGACGACGAATTAATATTTGACGGGCCTAGCTCACAATATCGATTTTGCCTAATTTTTCACAAGGTCGCAGAGTCTGAAGACACTGAGGTTGTCACCATGTACACCAACTCAAAGTGAATTCTTCTTTGCCATTCACTGAAAAACCAATCGGCCCTTTTTAGGGCCACCAAATATTTTAACGAAGAAATGATTGCATTGTTTTTTGAACATGTACCCTGGTGGAGAAAATTCTTACAAGAAAGTACAAAATGTCTACAACTGTATGTATGATTTCGAAAAAAAACTAGATTTAGATTTTCGAAGATTTCGAAATAAAAATTTGAAGCTTTATGGATCTTTAAAGGCAGATTTTTGAAGACGTCGAACACAAAATTTATAAGCTTTTTAAGCATTTTGAAAGGTTTTAAAATTCCTAGAAAAACTCATAATCATTTTTTTGTTGAAAAATTAATTTTCATAGAACATTTGATACATTGCAATGACATTTATGGTGTCCAATCGGTCGATATATATTTGAAAAAAACTTCAAACGTAAGGTTTTTTATTTTTTTAATAACAATTATTCATTATTGTCTTTTTATATTCTACCACTCTTTTAAAGTTTAAACATAGAAGCTTTTTTGTAATAGCGATCATGTACACATCCTAATTTAAAATTATCTCATTGCGATGTTCTAAATATCGGTCATCCTAGGTCGAAAAAGAACAACTTTTTGCTGCAAGACCTATAATTTCCTGCAGATTATTGTAGAAAATTAAAACTACAATAAAATATAACAATGTACAAAAAAATACAAAATAGGAAAAAAAATTCATCTTAACAATAGAAAAAAGTTGTACTTTCCTGTAATTTTGGTTATAATTTATTGTATTCATTGGTAGATTCCTGTGAAAATAGTTTAGCTTTCAGCACTTTTTTGTAAATATTTTTCCACCAGGGTAGCATACATAATATAACATGTTGCATACAACCAAATAATTTCCGACTTTTTATACCTCAGGGTTTACTGTGATTAAACCGCTCGGCGTCTAAACTTCCCGCGCCTAAACATCCAGCGTCTAAACGTCCTGGCGCCTAAACGGCGGCGTCCAAACGGCGGCACCTAAACTTCACGTACCCCTATCCGACTCTAAAAAAGATGGCCGGTCCTTATTGCTATGATTTTCTATGTGCGAAATTTCGCCGTATGGCGACGCTTCTCGCACGTGGCCCTACTTCAACATGAAATCCAATGGAGAAAATATAAAAAAATCTAAAAATGTAAACATTTAGCAAGTTCAAAGATGATTCAATTACAAAACTGATTATTTTCGTTAATATAAATATTTCTAGAGTGTTAATTACATGTATACAATAATGGATAGAGTGAAATAAATGGTGAAATAATTATTTCTTAATGTACGCAATTTTCAGAAATAAGTGGAATTTAATTAATTTTATAGGCGAATAATGACCTTAAATTGTTTTAAACACATAGACATTTTTCTATAAATGAGTTTTATTCTAACTTTGTTGAAGAAAGGAAATAAATATATCCAGTGTGAAAAATATACATTTTTGTGTCTCTAAAAGACTGTCAAGCGATATATGTTTTACATATTTGCTTTTTTATAAGTATATTAACTTCAGGAGTAATACAATACGTTAATTCATTTACCGCAGTATTACGCTTAGCTTTACTGCTATTTTCAAAGCGATAAATATTTTGGAATTGTAGAATCATATTAAATACGTAAAAAGTACTAACATATAGACCTTCCGGCTATCCCCTAGGAAAAAGTAGTATAGCAAAATCATTATAGGCCTATAATTATTTTACTATAATGAATTTCCTGTAATTGTTTGACGATTATATGACCAATTATAAGAATAATTATTCGATTAATTATAGGAAAATGATTATGGAAAATTAGTGATATTAAAATAATGAAATAATAATTGCAAAAAGTATAAGATACTCATAGGTTTTAAGTTTCATTATACTCACATTGTTAAACAAAGCTTCTTCAAATATGTCAATTTTTATGTTCTTTTGTGTGAGCAGTTCAAAATAAATGATTAATTTATACTTCATTCTACTTTTTGCAATAATTATTTTAATATTATTAATTTCTATAATTATTTTCCTACAATTCTTTCTATAATTCTTCCAATCATTATTCCTGTAATCGCGCAAAAAATTATAGGAAATTATGTATAGGAGAATCATTATAGGCCTATAATGATTTTCTACGACAATAAAAGATCAGAAAAAAAGATATAAAAATTTTATTTATCTTTCTTTTTAATTGTTTACTTATTTTTTAATCCAAAAAAATATCCCGAACGAAAAGGAATTTAAGTGAAGAATAAATATAATCATCAGATGAGGAACAGCCACAGCGCGGGAACGACAGATATTTTTAGGTTAAAATTCGGACATTGCAATTAAAGCAATTAAAATCGAAAAGTGTACATCTTCATTAATTTTTTTAATTTTATTCGAACTAAGTATTATAAATATATTTATTATCATTTATACATACTGATGCTATAACATTCCAAACAGTATCCTTCACTTCCCTTTTTCAGACAATGTCATCGGGAAGAAAATGTTTCTCGCAAACAAACTGGCCAGCTGTTACTAAAAAACCTTCCCTTCTTATTGCTCTCTGATATTCAGCAACTAAATTTTGAGGCACTTTAAAAAAATGAACTTTTTCGCCGTTCTGACGACTCGAATGGTAGCTGGATTGACAGTTTGGAGCGATGCACTTTACCATCTTTTTTCTTTTTTTTTCAAACACTAAATTATGACATTCTTACTCGAATCCACCGCTTTAAATTTTTACACTTTTGTAAACATTTTAGGCTTACATTCTATGAAATATTATATAAATATTATTGTTTTTAACAAAAATTCCCGTTTAGCTGAATGTTAAAGCAGGGCCACGTGCGAGAAGCGCCGCCATGCGGCAAAATTTCGCACATAGAAAATCATAGCAATAAGGACCGAAAATTTTCTAGCTGAAATACAGAGAGTCGGATAGGGCCCCTGGCGGACCGAACGAACGGATCGGATACGCTATAGCGTATCCTTATAGTATCCACATCGTATCCTCTCCGTATCATGCAAGAAAAACTCATTAAAAAAGAAAGATTAACATTTCACTTGTTGAAATTCGGATTCTACGTGAAATTTTGAGTTAAAAGGTCAGAGAGTAATCGCAATAGTTTTTCTTGCAACATTAAAAACTTTTAATAAATATAATACTTATCGATGACGTGAGCTGAAGGCCACTTCAAACGCATCGTCATTCAGTAGCAGTTCATATGCTTTATCCGTCGACGATGCGTTTGAAGTCGCCTTCAGCCCACGTTATCGATAAGTATTATATTTTTTTTAAGTTTTCAATGTTGCAAGAAAAACTATTGCGATTACTCCGTGACCTTTTAACGCAAAATTTCACGTAGAATCCGAATTTCAACAAGTGAAATGTTCATCTTCCTTTTTTAATGAGTTTTTCTTGCATGATACGGAGAGGATACGATGTGTATACGCTGTAGCGTATCCGCTCCGCCAGGGGCTGCTCTTCATGGAACCTTCAAATTTAGGTGTTTACGTTTATATGTGTTCAGAAATATTCTTTTTGTCCGCGGTCGCGGTAGAGCTGTTCTGCAGTGGGACTCCGATGCTGTTTCGGAATCGAAAATCGAGCGAACCTCTCTTTCTACCTCCACAAATTAGAAAAAGAGGTCCGTTCGCTTTTCGACTTGGTATCGAAGTCCTACTGCTAGAGTTTTTAAATTCTCGAGAATTTAAGTTCGGGTTACATAACGGAGAATAGGACAGAATTCAGGAGAATTTAAAAGAATTTCAGAGAATTTAAGAATTTGTGATTTTCAACAATATTGTTATTGTTTAAGTTATTTGCATAGTTACATATAAGTTATTTATTTATATAAATATATTTATAAGTAAAGAAAAGTGCATAGAAGAAGTTTTACTAATAAAATATTAAAAGTTTGTGTTGCAAACTATCTGAATTTGAATTTACCGCTAATTTATCAAAAATTGAGTTGAAATTTGAGGTTATGTTGACTTTAGATCGTTCTCATAAAGTCTCAAAGAATTTATCCGCCGGTTAGATTTTCGGTAATATTCTCATTCTCGTTACCGTTCTCAAAGTCATATAACCGAATCCGAACTCTATCCACTGCTGCTGCTTTCCTTCACAGTTGTACCGAGAACGGCCGCTAAGATACCACTACGATCACGTAATATTTTAGTTATCTTCTGAAACTCACTGAAAGATTATTAAAATATTACTATATTTCACTGAATTTTCCGGAGGTGTGAGGGCACTTCCACATGATTGCAGATCAGCAGATTGCATCCAGAAAATCCACAAGAGTAAAAGAGATGGAGAACAGCCTGTCTCTTTCACTCTTTTGGACTATCTGCATGCAATCTGCTGATCTGCAATCGTGTGAAAGCGCTAATGGATATTTCGATCTGTTGGTTGGTCGACCACCGATTGACGGAAGGTGTAAGAGTCACGAAGGAATAGTAAAGAGTGGTATCACTCTATGTGTTTGGTGAGCAGAGGTGGGACGAGCGACGTCTTATTATTCTTTTATGCTTGTCACGGATGAAAACTTGTATGCAAGATCGTGCACATGCGCAGAGCTGTTTTCGCAGTCACGTGTTATACCCACTCCCCTGTTATATTTTGACATATCGATGCATATGTACGTTATGTTCGTTCAATACACAAGTTCGAAACTTCCAACGCGTGTTGGCACCGTTGGCATGGCAACCGCCAGTGCACATATGCACGATCTTGCATACAAGTTTTCAATCGTGGCAAGCATTAACTAATTCTTGGACGTCGCTCGTCCCACGTCCCACTTACGGGGATACTACTCCTTGGAGTTGCTTACAGCACTCCAAGTAGCTGTTGGCAAATTATATCGATTGGCGCTATCGACTTGTGGTGGTGGCTGGAGAGGGACTGCAAATTTCCGCCGGACGCGCAGTCTATATTTACCGCGGGTAACTAAACCCACACCGCATCTACGTTTATAATATCTTTGCCGTGGTTGAGTAAAGCCCTACCCTAATAGCACGGAACGTTCCATGGGAACTTTCGGAACGTTCCAGGGAGGTGTAAAATGTCCGCCGCTTGGAACGTTCCAAACATAAATTAACGTTATTGTTATCATTATTAATAAAAAACGCGTAAAACGTAAGTGATGGGTCAAAATCGATGTTAATTTATGATACGGATATCACATTTATGCGGTACTCAAAACTCAAAAATGACATCCATTCTTACCTATCTCTTACGGTTTACGAGATAATTGTTGTTAAAAACAACAATAATGGAAGGTTCCCCTCAGGTCCCAGTGGAACGTTTCTGGAACGTTCCCAAGGGCGGACATTTTACACGTGCCGGGAACATTCCGAAGGTGCCCGCGGAACGTTCCGTGCTATTAGGGTAGTTCCATTGAATATCTACCTAGTCGCGTATTAAAAATAGATAATTATCATTAGATTCCACCACAGGTAATACAACTGTAGGATAAATCTGCCACTTTGACAACAGCGACATCTGATACGCAAACTACTGGGTATCTCCAAGTTATTTGGGCAAGGTTTATGACAAAAACCAGTAAATATCAATTCATTTTAATCAAAAATGTTGATCTTCTGTTTAAAACTAATTATTTACTGAAAGATTTTTCGTTAATATTGAATTCAAATTTCTTCCCAATAGTTCCAAATTGGTGGCGCTGCCGTAGCTACCCAACAGGCGTATAGCAGTAAATAAATCAATCTTACCGAAAAAGTGTCGTACCAAATTGTGCCCCTTTTCTCATTAAAGCCGCCCCAGCACCAAGTCCAAACAATCCAAAACCTGCTCCAAAGTATGGATTGTCCGACAAAGTTTGTAAATAGTTCACAACTGTCATTTTTACTTTTATTCTGTCATGCAGTATTAATTTTATTCTGGCGATACTAAAGTATAGTAAAACAGTGTCTCTTGTAAACGTTGGCTTAAAACTTGTAGAATTCTGCCTTTTTACTTATCTTCACCATTTAAATGTAACCCACTTGCACTTACAGTATCCATAATTAATGACAAAATACATTAATCAAATTTAAAATATAAAATTTGTATATCGCATGAAGGGGAACGATTTAAAAGGCAAGCTTAGGTTATACAGTTGATGCCCACAGGTATACAGGCGACCATGATCCAATCAATACATGGTCCAGCCACGCGCAAGTAAAAAAACTGAGCCAATCAGAAGCAATCCGCTTACTTTCTCCATATTGGATAATTAAAGCGGCAAATTTAAGTAAGTAAAAGGAAAACAATTTAATTTAGGTATAGAAATATTTCAATGCTAATAAAAAGTATTGTAATATTGAAGATACATACAGGAAAATACGTATTCATTATAATTTCAGATTATGTGTTTCATAACCTCTTCCTTCTGACGAAAACTGGCATATGTGTATGAAATAAAATAAATTTGCAGTCGATTGGGAAAGTATTGAATGACTAAAATGATATAATGCAGTGCCCACGACATATATATATATATATATATATATATATATATATATATATATATATATATATATATAAAGATATTAAATATTTATTTATAATTATCGCTACTCTTGTTCACTCTTTTTTTACAAATTTGTATAACATTCATAATATAATTAATATATGAAGGGTGGAAAGGCAGAAGGAGGCAACTGACAATCTTTTAAATATGGGTTTTTTTGTTAGAAAATTCTCAACAATTCAAATACACATGGAGTTACAAGGATTTTTTCGAAATCGTATTTTTGATGGTAGCAATATTGTTTTTGTATTTTTTACTCTCCCTTTTACGGGTTTGAAGTCTCCTTCTCTTTACATCTTTTACAATTTCACTTAACCGCAATGCCTTATGCTTATCTTAACCTATAATCACTTTGCCTTCTTATTACTCACAAGTTCTTGAATATTATCTTACTGGCTATTAACTAATATCTAGCAAGTATGCGAGACCTTCCAGGGCTTCCGTTTCCTCTTATCATTAGTCTTCAAGCTTTTCAAAGACACGCAACACTAATTTTCCTCATACATATTTCAATTTTGGTTTTCTCCTCCCCCATACATTCTCTCTTCCCTTTTCTCTTCCAAGCTCTTCATCCAGTTTTCCCCTTACAAACGCTCAGTATCCACCTAACTTTATCTACCACACTCTTTCCCCCTTCCTCTTTCGCTGTACCTCTCCAACACGTGCTCCCACGATTCCCTTTCATACCCACATACCCTCAACATTTTCATTTCTTTACTCATCCAATATTTACACTCCTTTATGCCTTCTCCTATTCTGAAACATACCATCCTGGACCACCGGCACTCCCTTTTCAATTTCCCTAGATATTCTGGGACCCCTTCCATCTTGACTAATGAATTGGTTAATTTGGTTAATTTTTTTCGCGATTGGTGCTTCAAGTCGAGAACCACTTGTTATATTTTGACTCCATAATCTTTACCCGCCTCTTCTCTCCTGCTTCTTATTCATTTCCCCCTCTACTATCTGCCACTCCCTCTCCTCGTCACACATTCGACATTCTCTTCTAACTTGCCATCTCTCCTCCTCCCATCTTGAATGTCCCGTGTTACCTCTCCCCTCTCTATTTGGTATTTCCTGCAGGCATGCTTGTCTAACTTTACTACCCTTACCACTCTTAGGTTTCTCTTCGAAATTCCAGACCCTTTTCCTCTGCCTTATCACCAATTTCTCTCTCCCTGTTTCTTCTCTCAACATATAACCAAAGATATTATAAACCTAGATGCGGCAAGTGGCGGCGGAGTGGGGGAAATATATATATAGCAACTACTTTCGTGCGGTCCGTAGCTACTGCCCTCTTCGTACTACCTACCTCTACTCTTTCTCTGTAGGTTAAATCGCTGCTCTGCAGCTCTAAGGGTAACGATTTTTAATATATTATCCTTGCAGCTTCTCCCTTTTATCTCAAAACATCGGTAAAGTAGAAGGAGGGTTTCTGACATAATTTACAAAATAACAATATAGTTTAAAATGATAATACTTTTGAAATTCTAATCCTTATTTTATTTGTACTGAAAATAAATTAGAGACAATGTTAAAGTTTAGCCACAAAAATTAATTTTAATGCTAATTTTGTAATTAGGGAAATATTTATTTTTCAAATTGATATTTCACATTCCGGTGTATTAAGTAAAGATGATATAAATGTTTCTCTAAAATGGATAAAGAAACATGTATTACATTTTTATTTTCTTACAGCAATTTTTTATTAAATAATTTGAAACAAATTAATTAATATTGATCCTAGGTTAGAAATAAACTGCAGCAATCAATTATATGTAAAAATTAACTCCAGAAACTTGTACTAAATTTTCACTTACATTTAAAACATTCTTTGTGTTGGCCAATATATAAATGTTAACTTATATTGAATTGATTATTGAATTGATCTTTCAAATGAGGAACGCTTGCGAAGTCAAACAATATCGAATATAACCAATAAAGATTATATAATATCTAATTAAAAGCCTTCGATGTTAAATGATTTATAATTGAAGTCTTCAAAATTAGAAAATGTTATTTTAAATTCTAAGTAATAATTTTAAATAGAAAACTGTCCAAGAGCTTTGGCATACAAAATTAAATAATTTTGTATGCCAAAGCATTTTGTATTTTAAAAACAAGAGCGAGTTTTTTAACCAACGACAGATAGAAGCTTTTCAAAATATCTACAATTTCTACCTCAATCATTTTTTTATAAGACTTGATGTTTTGGTTTTATTTCTCGAAAATAATATGCAAAAAATCCTACAAAATTTCTTCTGCGCATTTTTTGTTAGAATTTGTCATTTTCAGTTTTATTTATCAAAAATACTATGAAAAATAATAAAATACAAATTTTCGGCAAAACCGCGTGAGATACGGAAAAAAGTTGTATGGTTGAATTACAGCTTTTAAAATCTCATTACGAAATTTCTTGAACCATTTTTGGATGAAATTTGCCATTTTTGATTTATTCATCTGAAATACTATGAAAAAATTTCAAATTTTGAACCAAACAACGCAACATACAGGAAGAAGCCTTAAGGAGGAATTATCGCTTTTAAAAAGTCGTTCAAAATTTCCTTACGTCATTTTTTGATAGGACTTGTAATTCGGTTTTATTTGTCGAAAATACTATGTAAAACATCGAAAATTCAAATTTTTAGCCAAACGACGCGAAATGCGGGGAAAAGTTCTTGGAGAAATTTCAGCTTTTAAAAATTCCTGTAAAATTTCCTCAAAACATTTTTCAACGGAACTCGTCGTTTTTAATTTATTTATCAAGATGGCTATGCATATGTAAACATCGAAAATTCCAATATTATTATTACACATCGAAGTACTCAAAACTTATAAGAGAGAGGGGAGAGAGAGAGAGAGAGAGAAGAAAGCCTCCGTTCGGTGACATGAGACACAGCGCGTGTGTCAGATGCCTTCATTACACTTTCTAGTCGTGGTTTCATTTGAATCAGGCGCGACTCCCCACATCGAGGTCTAAGATGTTTTTTTCCATGAAAAATAATATGAAAACAAAACTCCTATTTTTAGAATCACAACGCGAGATAGAGAAGAATGTCTGAAAAAGGATTGCAGTTTTTTATTGTAAGGTCATTCAGAAAATAAATGTACATTTTTAAATGTCTGACGAAAATTGAGCGCGTAACGCGTTTGTCACGATGAGAATGTGTACCTCAAAGCCTACAGAGCTTTGAGCAATTTAATCAACTATACCTAATCACGTAAAAAATGCAGTGTATGAAAATGCATTAAAAAACTGGGAGCGGAAAGAGATTTTTTTTGCTAAAGTTTCGTTTAAGAATTTCGAGTGCAAAGAATAAATATACGAGCGCGAAGTTCGGGGTAACCCATTATCGGCTGCAAACCGCGAGATCGGAGAGACGCGCGCTAAGCGCGCCATTGCAGCATGTGACTGCGGGACGGGGAGATTTTTTAAGAAAGAAGAAGCTGCATAAAACTTTCATATAAAGTAATTGTTATGCAAAAACACATTTTTAAGTTTTTATTTTTTCCCCTGTCCCAATTAAACATTGTTGTGAACAGCTTTCCTCACAACTTAATAAAAAGCCTTGATCTACAACGCATTCTTACACTCTCATCATAATGAGAAGGTATTGGTTTTATGTGAAAAATGACTGTCGCGGATTCCATCAAATGTCGACGTTTTGAGGCCCCCTCAGTCAGAAAAAAAAGTTTCTACGTCGGTGTCTGTCGTTGTCGTCGTTGTAGTCTGTAAACACAAATTATCCGACTGGATTGCCCCTTGGCACAGTTCATAAGAGTGTGAAAAGAAAGGACGAGTTCGTCAGCCAGCTATTTTGGACGAAATTTCAAAAAGTTAGAGCATTTTAACGAGCATTTAAAAAATTGTTCTGGTCATTTTTTTTCGAAATTTGACATTTTTATTCACGGTTCTTTATAACACATGGAATTTCGTCTGTTATGTCTGGTATGAGTAGTTATTTTTTCAGATTTTTAGCATATATGATCTGAAAAAATAACTACTCATAACAGACTGCAAAAATGGTTTATATTAATGATTATTAATGATTATTAATTGTTTAAATAATTTCAAAATATCTTAAGCAAAAAAATATTATTCTTAAAATTCGTTAATTGTGTCATTCATTGCTGAAAAGAATAAATTTTCTCGATTTGCAGAGAAAAAAATTTTTAAACAAACAAAAATTATTTTAAAAGTTGCTAAATATTATGTAGAAAAAAAATATTACTCTTAAATTCCTTTAATTGGGTCATTAATTCTAGAAAGTAATAATTTTTCACGCTTTACAGGGGGAAAAATTGTTTAAACAAATCAAAATAGTTTAAATAATTACCAACCATCCTTCAAAAATGTATTGATTTGAAAATTCTTTAACTGTGTCATTATTTTCAGAAAATAATAACTTTTTACGGTTTTAAGGAGAAAAAATTGTTCAAATAATTACCAAATAAGTTAAACAAGAACTACTACTCTTGACATTCATCAACTT
>CAKNXH010048920.1:0-23595 GCA_932178445.1 Andricus quercusramuli
ATTTATTCATTTATTCATTTATTCATTTATTCATTTATTCATTTATTTAAATAAGTTATTGTGGGTCATCATGGACAACCGTCAACAATACAAGCAGTACCTAGAGCCTGGGTCACAAGATACCATCCCTTCATCGTCTTGGTATAGATACAAGAAAGCTTTGAATGAAGAGGTAAGTGTTTTGAAATTATTGAATGGTGTTAAGATTCAATATTGTTCATTTTAAATGCTTTATATGATTTATATTGTTAGCTCCAACTAATTTGGATTACATTTTATCAGGTAGCAGATGAGTCTTCTCAATTAGCTACTCGTGATATGAAAAATGATCCAGCGATGGATTATGACTTTTCAACTGCTGATAATATGATGGAGGAAGGAATTTCGGAAGAATATTCTCAAGAAAATTTGAACACCGAAATGACTTGTTCGAATAGTCAGAAGGATTCAATGAACGAAGAGCACAGCGTGGTAGGCAAATTTTGTATTTTATTTTCGACTTCATAAAGGACCCCGCACGCATCTATGGAAAGTGTGGTCCCGGTTAAACTGCCTGAAACTGTGGTATAATGTAGTTTATAATATCCTGATCAAAAAAAGTCAGTAGACATGACACATAGCATGACAAATGACACATGACATGACAATACACATGACATGACATGACACAAGACATGACACAAGGCATGACACGTAAAATGACAAGTGGAATGACACGTGAAATGTCACATGGCATATGGCACATGGCATGACATAACACATGGGACATGAAATGACATGACATTTCATGTCATGTCGTGTTATGTGCTATGTCATGGCATGTGTCATGTCATGTGTCTTGTATTGTGTGTTGTCTTGTGTCATGTCTTGTGCCATGTCTTGTGCCATGTCTTGTGCCATGTCTTGTGCTATGTCTTGTGCCATGTCTTGTGCCATGTCCTGTGCCATGTCCTGTGTCATGTCTTGTGTCATGCCAGGTGTCATGCTATGTGTCATGCGATGTGTCATGCCATGTGGCATGTCATGTCATGTCATGCGTCATGCCATGTCATACATCATGTCGTCTCATGTATAAGGTCATGTCATGTTTCATGTTACATGTCGTAATGCGTCATGTCATGGCATTCCATGTCATGTGAGATGTAATTTCATGCCATATCCTCGAGGGTCCGTGGAACTCCTCTCCCGTCCATGAAAAGTGACATTTGGTCCCTCCTATCTCGAAACCTAGCGTTTTTTGGACCCAGTATCGCAGGACAATTAGATGCAACTATTGGAAAAATTGATTTTAAATTTGATAGATGGCGCTAAAAGTCTGTTTCTCAAATATTTACGTTTCGAAAATTTCGATAAAAAAAACGCTGGGGTCTAATTGACCACCAGGGGACGTTTAAATACGACTTTTGCTAATTCAAGAGGGGGGCGATGAAAAGTGTAAATCCAAAATTAATTTGAAAGGATGTCAAGGTACACTGGATCTTGGTATTACAGCGTCCTAGTTTATGTTACGGCCTCGGTCATAATTTTTATTATATTATATACATACATATATTCCAGTGTACAATCTTTTCAAATATTGGCAAAATATCATTAATCAATGGCAACGGCCATACCACGCTGGAAACACCAGTTCCCGTTAGATCACTGAAGTTAAGCAGTGTTGGGCGCGGTTAGTATTTGGATGGGTGACCGTTCGAGAATAATACTACTGCGTTGCTGTTGGCGGTCGTGGGTGTGGTGAGCCCACACTTGTAGTTATTTACTACAAGAAACTATCCACCTAGAAACACTACCCGAATCGGGTAGTGTCACGC
Source organism: Andricus quercusramuli (assembly GCA_932178445.1). Taxonomy (NCBI): domain Eukaryota; kingdom Metazoa; phylum Arthropoda; class Insecta; order Hymenoptera; family Cynipidae; genus Andricus; species Andricus quercusramuli. The sequence continues at coordinate 1,815 of CAKNXH010048920.1, forward strand.
CTACCCATAGAGGCTCGCATAAGTGGTTAATTTCGCATTGCACTGATCCACACGTCATAGTTCATAGTTCCGCTTTCTTTTTAAATTTTAAAATAAAATTCATCTATCAATTCTCGAGTTTACAGTATTCCTTTTTAAGCTGTGTCAACTTTATTTCCTACTTCGTATTATATTATCAAAATTTACGAATTTTCCTACATTTTGTAGTGCTTCAGAACGCATTTGAAGTATAATTTTTATTTTCACTTTTAAATGCTGTAAGAAATCAATGATAATTACCTATAAAAGATTTGTAATGTTAATATTTATTTACTCTTCTAATTAAAAAAAAAATTATTATGCGCATGTGGTTTCAACAATTTATTCTCTTTATTAGATGAAGGTTGAAGATGATTACTTTTTTGATGCTCTAGACAACGATGATTTCTTCATAAATGAAGACGTGGATGCGGCACAGAATGCAGACAAACCCTCTCAACAAAGTTTTGCTTCTTTCGAAAGAATGTTGAATAGCGCGAATTTCGAGGAACCAATAAATATTCCTGTTAATAAAAACGTAGGCGAGATCATTCTAATGATACTGAAATATGCTCTTATACATGTTTTATCTTTAAAAGAAATAACAGATTTGTTTATGCTTATAAATTGTATTTTCGCATACCAAATTTTACCGAACACTAGATACTTAATCGATAAACTGTTTTACCCTAAAAGCTGCACGGAACTCCACGCGACTTGCACAAAATGTAGCGCATATATTGGTAAATTCACGCGTAAAGATCGTTTTTTAAAATGTTAAGTTTGTAAAAGTAACATCGACGTTAAAGATTATACGCATCAAGACTTTTTCGTGATGTTAGACTTTGCTTCCCCTATTTCGAAACTGATTGAGTCGAATAGCGAATATTATAATTATTTTGTCAATGAAAGAACTCGGGAAAAAAGTATGATCTGAGATATTTATGATGGAAAAAGGTATAGGGAGTTTGTAAAAAGCTTAAGTGCAGTTGACAAACATCGATACGCCACTGTAATGTTCAACACAGATGGTGCACCGTTATTCACAAGCTCCACTTATTCTATATGGCCTATATATTTGATGGTGAACGAATTACCATACCATGTTAGAAACAAAGAATTAATTTTAGTGGGTCTTTGGTTTGGAAAAAAAAGCCCATTATGAATGTTTTCCTCGGCCCATTTGTCGAAAAAATGCACAGTCTTTCAACAAAAGGAGTTCAATGCATAATAAACGGTGCCGAAATTTTCATCAAAATATTTGCTCTGATATGTTGTGTGGATTCTGTAGCCTGTGCCCCAGTGCAAGGATTCGTCCAGTTTAACGGATCATATGGCTGCAATAAATATTTACATCCAGGCGAGTCAGTTAAAAGTAACCCTGACAATAAACGTTCCGGGAACATCAAATATCCTCTTTTAAATACCGTGCCAAAGGAAAGGAACGCTGAAGACACGTTCAAACACATTAAGAGCGCAACAACTTCTACCAAACCTGTTTTTGGAGTGAAGGGCCCATCCCCATTAATAAATTCATTGTGTGTTAACATTATTTTCGGTGTAGTTGCAGATAGTATGCATTGCTTTACTGGCGTGAGTAAACAATTTGCCACAAAATGGTTTGGTAATGCAAAAAAATCTGGTTTGTTCTCCAAGCGAATGATTTCTGAAATTGATAGACTCTTGAGCAGTTTCAAAACGCCTCATCAAGTAGCTCGATTGAAACGTTCCTTTTCTGATAAAGAATTCTGGAAAGCACGGGAATGGGAAAATTGGACCCTATTTTATAGTTTAATAATTCTGAAAAACATTTTACCAATACAATTTCTTATGCGCTGGGCTCTTTTCGTTGAAGGTATGTATTTGTTACTAAAAGACATATGTTGAGGTACATGAAGTAAATTGGGCTGATCGATTGTTACACGAGTTCGTTGCTAAAACGGAAATACTTTATTCAAAAGTATCGATGACCTTTGACGTTCATTTACTTTTACATATTGCGCGAAGTGTCTATGATTGCGGACCACTCTGGTCTCATAATGCATATGCTTACAATATAGCGTGCTTGCTTTAAGAGATCGTATATACCCTCACTGTTCATACAGTGTAAAACATTTTTGTAATAATATTGAAGTGACGATGGTTCAAAAGACGTTACAGATCTCCGCAACTAAACATTTTGGTTCTGGGTGTAGTGTGAACAAGTTCTGGATAGAAAAATTAAATCTTTCCGAAAGAGCTCTTGCATCTCACAAAATTGTAAAAAATAGTTGCTTGTATATGGCATCTTCAAAAAATAACAAAGGATCCAATAATTAATTTGCGCAGTTAAGTAACGACTCTTATGTTAAGTTAAATTACTTCATTGTTGATTAATTAACTCAACGAGAGTATACAATAGTTCAGACTATATGGACACTGCAAAATTCCATAATAACTATTGCAGTATGTTACAGACAATTGTTAAAATTAATGATGAAGAATCTGCTATTTTGACCAATGAGATTTCAAAAGTGTGTGTGCATATCGTAAATGATAGTACCGAGTATTTAAGCGCCGTACCTAATTCATACTTTTATTAAGCAACTAAGTATGTAAATATGACATAACACTTTGCCAGTAGAATAAATTGCCTCGTGCTCGTTACCACGTGATCGACACATTAGTATTGTTGAAACAGGCAGTTACGGAGAAATATATTTTTTAGCGCGTAAGTAGTGACAAATCCGTCATCGCGTTTTTTGCTCAAGTTTGAGTCGAAGTTATTTTTACAATTTTATATTACTATATTTTCTATCGACGACTATTAAAATCAAACAAAAAATATTATAGAAATTTCAATTTTATTTCAGGTTGACTTGGGTATTCAGAAACTGTAACCTCAAATTTTAGTAATTGCAATGTTCTTTTTTTGTTTGAACAAATAGTCTTCGGTTAACGATACAGTTATATAAATTTGTAAAAAAAAACTTCTGTATTTAAGAAAAAAACCACAACGAACGAATTTCCACTACTTTTAACCTCATTTAAGTTTCTTTGACGAATTTAAAAATTGTCTGTGAATAACGTTATTGACTAAAAATATATATTTAGAATGTATTTCAATTTATTTCATTTTTCATTATTGACACTTGTTTGTGAAATAAGTTCTACGTCGTTGCCTCATGTACATAGTTTTGTTACACAGATAGGTAATTAATAAAACGAATATGAAAAGCTAAAAATGGAATCATTCATTTTTTGTAACCGTTAGTTCCTGCAAATAATATTAATTAACGTAAACCGCAAAGCGGCACATGTGAGGGAAAGCGGCGCACCCTTGATTCTGCATTTCTAAATACGATATTTGCACCTTTTATGTAGAATATATAGAGGCTTGCAATGAACCATTGTGAAACTGCACTTCCAAAACCTACAAAAATCAATATCGCGTTTTAAACACAAAATTAGTTGTGCGCCACTTTCGCCCATATATGCGCCGCTGAACCTCGGTATACGGTAAGTTTAAAAATAAATTAACAGTACATTAATTGTGTTTATTCTCTTCTTCCCTGGCGGACCGAACGAACGGAGCGGATACGCTACAGCGTATCCTTATAGTATCCACATCGTATCCTCTCCGTATCATGCAAGAAAAACTCATCAAAAAAGAAAGATTAACATTTCACTTGTTGAAATTCGGATTCTACGTGAAATTTTGCGTTAAAAGGTCACGGAGTAATCGCAATAGTTTTTCTTGCAACATTAAAAAAATGTACGTCGAAAACAACGTCAAAAACCACGTCAAAAATGACGTCGAAAACGACATAAAAAACTATCCCAATTTTTGACGTTGTTTCGGACGTCAATTTTGACGTCGTTTTCGACATCCTTTTCGACGTTATTTTTGACGTCATTTTAGACGCCAAGTTTTTCAATAGGGTAAGCTAGACACTTAACATTTCAGCATAGCCGAACACAAACGCAGACATCGCAATCATGAAAGTGAGGTTACGTTACCTCCAAGATTCTAAAAAGTTTCTAAGTCTGAGACTGTACAATAATCGGGGATACTAGAGTCGCAGGTTCAAGCTTGAGAAGGCGCGCGCCGAGATACAATATTCTGACGTTTTCGTGCTCTGCATCCATATTTAAAAGCTCGTTTAAGGCGGGAGTCAGGGGCCGCTTCAGACTATCGGCCGCCCGGAGGCAAATTTCAATTCGCCGCCCCTTTTAATATGAATTTTAAAATCAAAGTATTTGGAACTATTCTAATTAAAAATTATAATAATAAATGAATAATAAATCATAATAAATGATTATAATTATTAATAATGATCATAATAAATAATAATTTTAATGAATAATAATAAATAATTCATAAATAAATTAATAGTTTGATAAATTACTACATTATATCATAATTATTTTTAGAGGGAAATTAATCATGTGAAATAGATCTTGTTATTGTTTAATGAAATATTTATTTTACAAAAACCATTAAGATTAGTCAACCGTGACAATTTACATAATTTCAAGTAAAAGGTTGACGTCTCGCTTTCGCCAAAGTAAAATCGCGGATGATTGATTCACAATCAATTAAATCTAGTATTTCCTGTTCTATAGCTATAGTAGCTAAAGCTGACATTCGTTCATCTTGCATTGTGGTACGTAGATAATTTTTTATTATCTTTAATTTCGAAAACGACCTTTCGGCACTTGCGACGGAAACGGGTAAAGTAAGGAGAATTCGCAAAGCAACATTAGTGTTTGGATAAACTGACGTTAGGCCGTTTTCGTGAATGTAATTTAATACCTCAATCGGTGACACATTTTCAGTAATGTGTAGTAGAAGTACACTGAGCTCATCTCGCAAAGCTGTGGCATCGATGTCGCGCTCATTTCCATCAGTTAAAAACAATTGCAAAGCTTCACAATTTCGCAGCAAAGATTCATCATCCATCATTCGAAGTTCATGGGTGTTACATAAGAATCCAAAGTAATTATTACATTCATCAAGAATCTGAAACCGTGCTTCTATGCAAACAATAATTGTATCGATGGCCTGGTAGAAACAGTCAACGCGAAACTTCTTAATTGGATCATCTATTACATGATCATCATTCTGGTAATCAAAATTGACCTTTTTTCGTCGCCTACGTATTTGCGCTTCAGCTTTAAAATTCCCTTTAACGCCTAGAATTTCTGCCAATTCCTCAGCATCTGTTATGAGTGAAGCACATCCTGAATCAGATCTACGTTCTACGAAGTAGGACTTCAATTCTTGAAGGGATTTTAAAGCAGAGTTTACATTTAGTTTAACACTTTGTAATGTTTTACTAGTTGCGTTTATTTTGAATAAAGCATCATGCCAGAAAACTACTAAGCATAGAAATTTGAAATCTTGTAATTTTGACATTAATGATTTTGCCATGTGTCTAACTTCAGTATTTAAATTGTCGTTACTGTAAATTTCAAATAACGCGTCATGAATTTCGCCTATTTGGTACCTTAGAGGTTTCACAGCATCAGTCCTACTTCCCCATCTAGTTTCGCTTAAAGGTTTCAAAGTAAGTTGAGTGCAGTGTTTTATTAAAATTGCCCAGCGTTTGGTTGATCCGGCAAAAAAATTATATAATTCTTGTACAATTGAGAAAAAGCCAAACATATCAACAGACTGTTTAACAGAGTCGTTTACTACTAAATTCAAAATGTGAGGATTACATGGAACAAAAGAAGCACGCGGATTTATATCCTTGATTCTTTTTTGTACGCCGACGTTTTTTCCTCAGGAAAGAAGAGAAGTAAACCAGAGCGGGTGCATTTTTCACCGTAACCGTTGCTGCGCCGACTACAAGAGGTCTGCAGAAAAATTATGTTGTGGCTGAGCAGCGACGGTGACGGTTGATGACGGAAAAATTACTCCTACACCGTGACAGTCACTGCGCGCCACCGTAAAAGATTCTGCAGCGACTGTTGCGTCCGTCGCAGTAACAGTTACTGCCAGATTCCCGAGCTGTTGCGGTTACCACCGTAATGGGATTGGACGGTCTGAAGTCTAACGATATCAGTTGATCGTCGTCGCGCGTACTCGAATGTTTTTGTCTCGCTGTCACAAATTATTATATTTTCGAGTAATTGTTTGTTAGTTCGTGAGTTAAGCGTGTAAGTGGCAGAGCCCAAAATCTGGATTTTGGCTATCAAATGAGCCTTTAATGAGCCCTTAATTATGGCAAAGGTCTTACGTTTTCTGGGCAAAGTGGTAGTTCCAGGTTCACCCACATCGAAAAAAACGGTGCGGGCAGTAATGCTTTCGGAGTAAACCGTAACTATCACTGCGAGCGGAGTAACTATAGCTACGCTGCGTATTACGGTCACGCTCCAGAACGGTTGAGGTTCGCCCGCAATGGTTCATGCGAGCGCAGCAACAGCTCCTGCCTCCCTCCCACTCGCAAGTTCTGCGCGACGGCAGCGGACTTGGCAGTAATGGTCACGGTTAACTCCTCTCCGTGTGCCATATTAGGACCATTGTCATATGATTGACCTCTAATATTACTTATCTGCAGACCCAAACCCTCTAACGTGGCTACAAGGAACTCGGCCAATCCCTCCCCAGTAGTATTTTCTACGGAAGCTAAGCCTAGAAATCTTTCTTCAATTTCAACAGGTCCATTCGATGGACATGAAACAAAACGAATTACAATAGAAGCTTGTTCAGTGTGACTTTTGTCAGGAGTACAGTCAAGTATCACCGAATAATACTTATCTAATATACATTCTTCTACAATTTGATTCTTAACTGAAACACCTAACATTTCAATAAGTTCATTTTGAATATTTTTACCGAGATAATGTGCTTGACCTTTCTTTCCATTTTCAGTTTGAATTTGTATTCTCCTTAAATGTTCAGCTATACTGTCATCAAACTTGGCAACCATTTCAATTAATTTCAAAAAATTTCCATTATTTGGCTTTTACAACTTATCAACTTTTCCTTGAAATGCTAAACAATGTTTACCAAGATATTTTAAGAGTTCAACTATCCAATTTAAAACCTTATACCAGTGTCGTTTCTCAGAATCTAAAAATCGTTGATATGAGGCATCAATCGTTTTATTAGCTTTCAAATTTGAGGACAAATTTGTCCATTCTTGAAAGTTATTAATGTGAATACTGCTTGTTTCATGTCGATCTAAGGCTCTGGAAATATTTTTCCAGTCAGAAAAACCATTTCCTTTAAGACTGATACCGGTATTATTAAATAATTTACATGGAAAGCAAAACAATGAGTTTGTTTTTGTCGAATAAATTAACCAGTCTCTGTTAACTTCTTCGCCTTTCGGTAAAATTCGTTTATAATGTGAAGTTTTAAAGCTCCTGCCACATTCATTTTTGGGGAAATTAAAATCACAGACTTGAACTGTGCCTCTTTCAACAAGTGTTTGCCAGACACTGTGTGATATTACATTAGGCCACATGGCAGGGCCATTACCAATAATGTACTTATTTACAGTGTTTTCTACGTTGTTCCGTGCTATTTCTTGTAGATTTACTATTTCCACCTCGTGTATGTTGTTACTGTTTCCTCCCAGGTCTTCACTATGTTCAGGATCGACTTTTTCGTGATTCTCTTGACACTGCAACAGAATTTGCATGCGTTATTATTGGGAAAGATAAAATTGTTCATTTTAATTATGCACACTAGGATGGTCCAAAAATGCAAGTTTTGCTGATCGCCCCCCCCCCCCCTAATTCGTTCGTTTTCCAGAAAAAGTTCCGTATTTTTTTCGAATCAATCAACTTTGAAACGAGCCTCCGGGCTTTTTAAATAAACATAAGGTTTTAAATGGGAGAATCTAAGTTTTCGAAATTTGTATCGCCCTAATGCACACATAAAAACAAATTTAAACAGAATGTCCAAGATAAAAATATACAAATGTTTTATATTGAAAATTTATTTCAATTAATATTTTATTTAAAATATATATATATGTGTGTGTGTGTACCTTTTGCCTGTCGCTTTCTCTTCCAACATCTGCATGATCAACTTTTTCTATTGCTGTAGAACTCTCTTCACGCTGAAATACAAATTATTTACTTTAATATTACGGAAAATATATGGATAAATCTCAGAATAAATGACATTGGATGGGATTCTTTTAATATGCTGATTTCATGCTTTCAATTTTGTTTATATACTACCAGAAGAAATCATCTACGCGCCTATTTTTTTAGCTGTTACTAAAGTGCCTTAATTTTTATCATATGAACATGAAAATGTTTTCATCATCAGAGCACAAAAGGGTCTAAATATCTCAAGTGTGCCACTTTTAAATCGATGATTCTATTTTTAATCAATATATACAGTTTTCGATTCGTTTTTATATCAAAATAACTCCCCTAGAATATTTTCAGAGAAAAATTCATTTTTTCAAAAGTTATTAACAATCAAAGTTCTTGATCATTATTTTTCAAAAATTTATTAATCACGAACGGTGCATTGAAATTCAATAATTGAGTTATGACAATTTTTTTACGAAGTAAACTTCACGCTGAAAAATTGTTCGGTAGTAAAAAACATTTTTTATTTTATAAACAAATTTTATGAACAAAAGCATAGTTTGGTCACTTATAGACAGAAAGTAATAGTTTTTCTTTCTAATCGTCTTCAAATTACATAAGTTGTGATGTTTAGTGACCTCTTTAAGGCAAAATTGGAGCAAGAATGAATTTGAAATGGATCCTGAAATTATTGAAATGATTGACAAGTACAAGTTGCAAGCTAATTCTTCTAGAACATCACAAAATATTTCCAGTGATATTATTCGAAGGGAATAATAAAAAAATTTTACCTTCTGTAGACGTATGGCTAAAGTGTGCATTTTTTCATAAAATAAACACATAATATCAAATGACAATTCTTCTTCACGAAATATCACCACTTATGTAATTTGAAGAAGATTAGAAAGAAAAACGATCACTTTCTATCTATAAATGGTCAAACTATGCATTTGTTCATAAAATTTGTTTATAACACGAACAAATAATAGCGACTCAATTCTTCGTTACTTTTGAACTACTGTAAAATACAAACTTTTTTTTACACCAACATTTTCGGAAGAGATTGTAGAATCTATTGGAACGTGGAAGAATTCTTTCGATATATTTTTTTATTTTATTTTACTACCGAAAAATTCTTTAGCGTGAAGAATACTTCGTATTAAAAATTGTCATAACTTAGTTATTTAATTTCGATGCACCGTTCGCGAGTAATCAATTTTTGAAAAAAAAATGATCAAGAACTTTGATTGTTAATAACTCTTAAAAAGATAAGTTTTTCGCAACAATATTTTAGGGGAGTTTATCGATATAAAAATGAATCGAAAACTGTATAAATTGATTGAAAATACAACTATCGATTTAAAAGTGGCACGCTAGAGATATTTTTATCCAAAGGATAATAAAATGTTGCGAGTAATAAAATCAATTTGAAGGCAAAATGTCAATTTAATAAACAGATATTGCACAGAAAAATCAAATTTCGATGTCTTCGGGAAATAGGAATAACTTTGGAAACAATGAACATTTCTTTAAATTTACTTGGCTCATTTCAAAGGTAAGTGCCCATAGCATTTTTCTGAATTTTACAAATATTTTTAGAATTCTTCCGATAGATGCAGCCTTAGGTTAAAACTTGGTGCAAAAAAGTAGCAAAATTTCAAAAACTTATGAATTTCACATACCTTATTTTCATGTTCCTGGACTTGCTCAACAGCTTCTGCAACTTCATCACTTACAGCCAGAGCAATCACTTGTGTATCATCACTTTTTTTTGAATATTTAAATAATGAACAGTTTTTTTTGTTTTCTTCATCGCGTTCAGCTTTTCGCTTGGGATATTGAGCACCTGAGAGGCGTTTCGCTTTGCGATCAGCCATCTCAAAATAAGCAAACGTTTCTCTCACACGATGTGAACTTCAGAAAAACTTTGTTCTTAATGAACAAGTGCTTCAATTTATAAGCACTTAGACTTGTAGGTCTGTTTTCTCGAACCATGGAGGGGGGATTGCTTTTCCTCTATCTTTCCGAGGGTAACTTTCCACGGGGGTCCAGCTAACTGTTGGCACCGCAATTATGTTTCGCTTGCCAACAGCCCTTATCCATAAGAAACTACTGCTTTGCTGATACCTGCACTAAGTACCACTAATTGTATTGCTCTAGCATCATTACAGTTTGAGAGGTGGATCCACTTTATTCTCGATGCCTGCACTTGCTAAATTAGTTCTATTGTCAATAAATCTAGACCTTAGACTTTCCTAGAATCTAATTTGAGAAACTTAAGAATTCTTATTGTTGTCAAAATATTACAATGTACTTATAACGAGTACATAACTAAATTGAAACTCGACACTATAATTGAATCTTAGTTCTCTCACATAAAATAAACCTATGATTTTCATTGATATTCATATATCAATATTAATCATCCTAATAATTGCTCATTTCTTGCGTATTCTGATTTGTTTTTAGGCTCTTGGAACTTTTCCATTCGAGAAATTACTAGTCTAGAGAGTATTCAGTAAAAGGATCTTAGCGCCCTCAAACTTTAATTCTCAAAACGGCAGATGCCGTTACACATGGCAGCGTTAAACTTGGCGCAAAACGCAAAACGTCAAATTACCAAACGTTTCGGCCAATGCCAGTGTTTCTGTGGATTACTAGGAGAATATCATTGGCTGAAATATCTAGTGATTTGACGTTTTGCGTTTTGCGCCAAGATTGACGCTGCCATGTGACGTCACCCTCACAGAGCGGGAACAACATGCAGAGTTAAAGAGGGCAGCACCTGAGGGCCATAGATTCTGACGGGACGGAGAGAAGTGAGAAAGGCGAAACAAGAGAAGAACGCGTCAGTCTTGTGTTGACCATCGGCACGGAAAACAAAAAGTAGAATCCTTGAGGCCCGGACGACAAATTTCTACCTTTTATGGGGATCTATCAGTGTTATAAAACGGATTTCCATTTTCTGGCCGCATGACTGAGTATTTTTGTCTGATACCCAGATAACAATCGGGCGTCGCAATTTACTCGCACGCGGTGAGTTTCACGTCGTGCGTGCACAAATGCTGCGTTCTCAACACACAGTGCGTGATGGGAACTTAAGTGCGAGTGCAAAGAGTCGCAGAGTGCTCGCACACGTGCGATCATGAAGTGCGAGCACAATGAGAGCGCAATGCATGTGTGAATCGCCACAATTTTTTAATAATAAATTAACGGTAGAAATAAACAAATCAAACATATTCGTATTAGGTAAAGTTGTTAATATTAATAGTGTATAGGGCAGAACTTAATTTTTTTAGTATCTCACTAAAAAATAATTTTCCATTAGCTTATTATATAGTGTGAAAAACTATTTTGGAAATTAGTTTTTGTTTTTCAATATCTATTTAATAACATATTAAAAGCAATATGAAAAAAATATCGATGTTATTATTTCATTAAATATTTTTTTTCAATTTTCCCTCCAGTCACGGGCGCCATGTTGATTTAACCTCAGCACCAGCGGCCAACGGACCGAACCCCTCAGCTCCTCACCAACCTTGAACTTCACGGATGGCGGGCTACATCGCGTGTTTTTTAATCGGTTTTCTCGGTTGTTTTTCGTGCTGTGGCAAATATATTCTTTGCCTGTGGTAATTTTGTATCTCCCCTGATTTCGTGTTTTCTCAATTTGTACGTATCAAGGGATTATATACCATATATATTTCTTTTACTTCTGTGTTGAGTACATAAACAAATGATATAACATCGATTCCTCGGACGTGGAAAGTCTTATATTTTATAACATTCGAATGAGAAATCTGTAAAGACCATTTCAGTTTAGCTCGAAAAATCATATTCTTTTTATTATTCATTATTAAGTGCCAAGTCCGAACGGTATTTATCGAGTTATCATTTTAATATTCTCGGCGTGATGTTATAATCATTTTACTTGCTCTACGCGCTCGCATTTCACCCGCACACCTGCGACTCGCACGACATGCGAAACATATGCGACCACATGGAAGACATATCTGCGTGGTGATATGAACTCACGTAATGCGGCCTTATCCGCACGCGGGCGACCCATGATGCTTGCACTGTGCAGGCATTTTGTTATCTGGGTACTTTGTATACCTCATCTAAATATTGGTCTCTTTTGTTGTGAAGTCTCGGATTTTTGAAACAATGTTTATATTTGCCGTTATAAACATCGAACGTTGAATAGAGTAGGATTAAGAAATGCAATCCCTGTGAATACCTGATTTTTCCTTCGTTCTCTTATATCAGAAACAGTATTAGAAAGAAGCAACTGCTATTAAAGTCATATTAAAATTTATTTCATCTACATTGAATTCAAATTTTCAATTTATTTAAGATAACTAATTTTTTTTAAACACCTAAATTATATTTGGAATTTAGGTATCACAAAATGTATTACACTCAATTCAGTTCATTATATTGAAATTGAGGATAAATACATTACATATAAATCCAGTGTCAATTTCTTGAATTCAAATCACTTGATCTCTCCGAATTGCAAACTTGAATTCATTTAAATAGACCCTTCCTAACTTATATTCCAAAATGGATAATTCAAACAATTTTATGCAAACATTTCTTGAAGGAATTAGAGTGAATTAAATACACTTCAAATCTACCCTGCTTTACGGAATACGAAAGAGATGTCATTAAGGCTATATAAATAGCCGGAAATTACATTTTTGAGGTAACCTATTCTATTTTTGTACATTGAAGCCGAAAGGGAAAATCAGGTATTAAAAATAATAGAATTACCTCTGCTTTTACGTTAGAATCAGAAATTTTTAATCTTATTCTATTGAGGCCTTCTTACCGGGATCGCATTATAATTGATAAAAGAAACAAAACAGATGTATAAACTGTTGCAATTATGGTTATGCGTTAAAATTTACCTTAAATGGTCATGTCATAATTCAGCAAAATAGGTGCAGACGTGTATGATTTGATATTAAGGTTAACTTTGAAATTAGCATACTATTAAGGCTTATGCTATACCTACGGTGATTAACGTGAGTGAAGCTTCCGAAACTAAACCTACGTGAAATAGAGAAAAGTCAGATTCTTTACTACAATTCTGTTCTAATTACACCAATGCTAGCAAATGAGAAAGCATTGCTTTTATATGTATGATGTATAAATTTTGAAGTAATAGATTTATTGCAGGCACGGGAGATACCCCTTGAAATAAAAATTACGTAGAGTGTTTCAAATAATGTTAAAGAAGTAATTGTCTATTTCAGTCTGCCAAAAAGAGACGAATTTATACTCTCGGGTGTAACTTGGAATAAAAAAGATATTGAGTGTCAGAACTTAAGTTTGCAGGCTGGGAACCTGGGGAAAACAACTGAAAAAATATTAGATAATATATTATAATATTTCCAGCTGTTTATATAAATTGTTTCGTGTATTGTCAATTACCATAACTTTTCTGCTTCTTTTTTTGCAAGACTTTTGCCGATCCTCCTCTTCAAAAACACTAAGAGTTTGCAGAAACGCATCTTAACTCTCAAAAGACGTACAAATTTCAAATAAACCCGGTTTAGAACTATTTCGTTTGCGCTTAGACATTTTGAAAAACGATTATGTCAGTGCAAAATGCAAACTGAAACTGGGGTATCTGGCCTAATTGTAGCTGAAAGATTCTAAGCTCTAAGGGTTCATGATAAGTGATTCGAATTCGTAACTGAGCTTAAATGAAATTTAATTGAAAATTTCACAAGGTGACAATGCCGGGAAAAGCCACAAACCCAGACCGGCCAGTGCGGCAGGGACCCCCTGCGGAGCGACTACTCAAAAAGAAATTGAGGTCTATGAAAAAAAAAAAGATTAATTTTGAACCAAAAATATAATAACGCACTTTTCCACAAAAAAGAATTAACTTTCCACCAAAAGTAGATTAATTTATTTTAATGTAATGTAATATTGTAAAATTGTCCGATTGATACTTGAAGATGTAAAAACAAAAATCATTTAAATTTGAAAAATATTTCATTAAATTAGACGATTTAAAATAAAGAATTTAAACAATTTGTTGTTTAAAATCAGAACTCATAATTTGTAATTTTGCATTTAAAATTGAAATGGTTGAATTTAAAAAAAGTATAATCAACATTTTGAAAAATAATATAATAATTAAAAAAATAATAGAGTTTTGAAGAGTGACCCATCTGTCGCGCAACCCATCTGTCATAAACTTAGAAACATGCAGACAAATATGTCAAAGTTAAGGTGTTATATACTTATGATAACCAGTTTCAATAAAAAACTTTATTTGAATTTTTAAACTTTAACACATCACGTACACCCGCGGTCTTATTTGAAATTTAAACACATTTTGACAACACTAGCGCCGCCATCGAAGCACTTTGGAACTCTTTCCATTTCACGTAGGTTTAGTTTCGGAAGCTTCACTCACGTTAAGGCTCATGTAGTGGGTATTGCAACCTACAAACCCAAAGATATTTTACCTAGATGCGGCAAGGGTCTAGTTAGGCCACATGTCACGAGGGCGGCGCTACCTTCAGTTTTGTGGCCTCGGCTTTATTCGGTACTTTTCGGCTAAATTCGGCATTGCCGCTTCGTTTAAAGCGATTGTTTCGACCACATGCCGCAAGGCGGCGCTATAAACGTCGAGCGGGTATTTAAAATTTTTGCATTATTATGAATTATTTATGTATATTAAAGGACTGCAACGGAATTTTTCCTATTTGAAAATACTTGTAGTACATATAATTCACTCTTATGACGAAAAAAATATCTTATAATATAGGACGTAATAAAAAATGCAGAAGTCATTGAATATTAAGAGCACAAATAGAAGAAAAATAATACATTTTAATTTTAATTTATAAACATGTATATTACCTTAACTATATTAATTAAATTAAAGTAATTATATTAGATACATTAGTATTTTTAATGAATAATTATCCACTGTAGGTTGCATGATCCACTGTAGGGAGGTTTCCCCTACACAAATTAACGCAAAGAAAATTCAAAAATACAAAGTGAAAAATAATAAAATTTTAGGGCTCTACTATAACGATACAAGATTTTTATTTGTCGAAAAATAAAAATCCCCAATCTAAAAATATCCGAAATTATAATTTAACGAATTATATAATTTTTGAATTATACACATTTTAATTATGTAATTAACGAAACATTAAATTTCCATACAATTTGCAAATTTTCGAAATTTAAGATTTGACGAAAATAAATAATTAGTTATTAAAGAAATATTAAATAATAATTATTCATTTTTGTCAATATTAAATTTCGGGAATCAGCCAGATTCGTAGAATTTGATAATTGGACAATTATTAGTTCCGTAAATGTTAATTTCGGAGATTATTGAGATTTTCAGCTTTGCAGTAAATTTAAAATCCTGTCATTTTAAAATTCAGAGATTTCATAATTCACGAAATTATATTTTCGGAATCCGTTAATTTGTTTATTTATTATCTCTTCACTTTTCATTACTCTTTACATAAATAATTAACTTAATAAACTAGGATTTATTGTTAGTTTTCGCAGAAATCCTTATAAAGGTTTTCAAAGATTATTGAAAAGAAAAAATATAACGTCAGTGGATATGTTTAAGAAAGAAGTACTATTTCAAGCAGGTACATATTGAAATTTTATTTTTAATTTCTAAACTTTCTTCTTTTTTTCTGGTAATCGATCGTTTTTGCGCGAATTTACTTTCTTACATAATTATTCATAATAAATTCTATAATTTGTTTTCAAAATTGTAATTAAAGTATTTAGTGATTTCATAATAAAGTTTTGTATTCAAGACTAAAATGTTGTTTCAGTACAAATTTAATTTTGACTTTTGATTCCCTTCACTCTAATTCCATTTTTACTTCTTATGATGTTTCCTTGAATATTTTATTTAAAATTGTACAAATAGACATGTCTATTTGTAAATCTATATTGAAGAGTTTTAGTTTGGTTAGAAAATACTTTAAAGTTAAAAGTTTTGAACATTGAATAGTTGAATAGCCGGACATTTTTTTCTTATGGTTACTTTTTACGAAGACAGAAGTTATTATCCAATATAAAATTGGAACAGTTACAAAATATATAGTACTTTTTAAATAAGTATTAGAAGATTAACACATTTTAGTTGAAATGTACGAAGTTAAATATCTAATTTAAAAATGGAATATTCCAAATTCATCAACTGCAATTTTGAATGTTCTAACTTGAGCAATTTTTTTATTTTTATCAAATCTTTGCTTGAAAATTTAACTATTGTTGAAACATTTTTTTCGTTGAAAATTAATTTTTTTGAACTCACATTTGAACTATTCCGTTTGTTTTCGAAAATTGATCTTTTTTAGTCGGAAATTCAACTATTTGGTTGCAAGTTCATGAATTTCGTTCAAAAGTTACATTTTTTGGCAGAAAATTAGTCAAAAATTTAACTATTTGGGTAAAAATATATTTATCTAGTTAAAAATATGTCTTTTTGGTTGAAAATTATTTTTTGTATTGAAAGCTCATATTTTTGAATTCAAAATTCAACTGTATGGCAGAAAGTTCTATTTTTGGCTCAAAATTGCAATAGTATTGTAAAAATTTGAGTTTTTAATTTGAAAATTATTTTCTTAAAATGAAAATGTAGCAATTCCATTTTTGGTTCAAAGATGATTTTTTTTATTTTGAAAATTCAACTATTTGGTTAAAAATGCATGTAATTTGTTCAA
This sequence comes from Andricus quercusramuli, assembly GCA_932178445.1. NCBI lineage: Eukaryota > Metazoa > Arthropoda > Insecta > Hymenoptera > Cynipidae > Andricus > Andricus quercusramuli. Next base: position 18,608 of record CAKNXH010048920.1, read on the forward strand.
AAATAGTCCTTTTTTTGTAGAAAATTAATCTTCTTGCTTTAAAGTTCGACTTTTGGAATGCTATTTCTTTCTTTATTGACTAGAAAATCTTTTTTGTTTGAGAACTCAACTCTTGTTGAAAATTCATGTTTTAGAATTAAAGATTCAACTGTTTTGTACAAAATTTGAATTTTCTCTCGAAAAGTGGACAGTTTTGGTCGAGAATTCAACTATTTGTCGAATTTTGAGCAACTTTGTTAGGAATTTATTTTGTAGTTAAAAATTCATCAATTTAGTGACAGTTTTTTTTATTGTTAAAAACTAAGTTTTTCAACTAACAATTTCAATGTTTGGTTAAAAAGTAACGGAAAAAAATGTGTCGTGAGTTATGATTTTTGGCATTTCATATTTTTTTGCGATTTTGGAACGTTATAAACACCACGAAAAAAATGTTTCTCATGAATAAAAAATAATAAAATGTTTCTTTGGTTCAAGCTGACGCAATTTCAGGTTCGGATCAATTTAAAGCACATGTTTTTGTATATTTTCAAACAATTTTAAATAAGGAACATTTTTTTTAATTAAAAAAAATGTTTAATTGTGAATTTGAGAAAGAGAATAGAAGATATTAATAAGATAATAATAAGATATTAATAAGAAGATATTCTATAATTTGTTATTAGAATTGTAATTAAATTATTTAGCGATTTCATAATAAAGTTTCTTATGCAAAACTGAAATGTTGCATCAGTAAAAATTTAATTTTGACTTTTGAATCCCTTCACTTTAATTTCATTTTTACTTCTTATGATGTTTCCTTAAATATTCTATTTAAAATTGTACAAATAGACATGTCTATTTGTATTTCTATATTGTAGAATTTTAGTTTGATGAGAAAATACTTTAAATTAACAGTTTTGAACATTGAAAAGTTTAGTAGCCGGGAATGTTTTTCTTAGGGTAACTTCTCACGAAGAAAAATTACAAAATTAAAAAAGAAATTAATACATTTACATTCCATTACATTACATACATTTGGAGAAGAATAATTATTGAATAATTATAATGAATAATTATAATGCGTTTATTATATAATTAGAAAATTATATGATTCAATTTTGGATTTTGGATTTTGGAAATTTTAAAATTTGATAATTTATTATTCGATATTTCTATTCTTCCTCAATTTATCTATTCGGTATTTACGGTTATTCCCTTAATGTAAAGCAGTTCCACAATTAAACAATTAAACAATAAAACAGTTAAACAATTTGTTGAAATAATTTAAAAATAAATGTTTTTCTTGAAAAGTCTTCTATTAGTTTTTATGCTATTAGAAATGCAGCCTAAAAAGCATTAAAAAAACATTGAAACAAATTTTAAATCCGATGGACTTACACGGTTTTGACCACAGTCGACTTTTGACGCTATGTATCTCGAAAACAATTAACTTTTTTAAAATTTTGTTCATTGAGATCTGTAGAGCTCCATCAAATCTCGAATGTACTTTACTAATTTTTTTATAAGAATTCAATTTTTGAGAAAGTTTGGTCTCTCTCCTGAAAAATTTATCTCGATGGATCTTCATGCTTTTGCCGCGACACCTCGCCTCAATTTCAAAAATTACGCTTCAAATTTAATTAAAATTAAATCAAATTAAACATTTCTGGTAAATAATGTATGTATGCTGATCTACGTAAATTTAATATTTTACTGCAATATAAAATTCCATTTATTTGGATCCATTCATCCTCTAAATCTTCTGCTCACTCGCCAGAAGTACATAATTCAAGTCATAGTACTGCCTGGATATTCGTGGGCTCACTCTTTGGCTCACGGCTCACTCATTCACATCATTGACGGTGACTCATTCACACGCTTTGACGCGGTTGCTATGGAAACAATGAAAAGTTGTAGAGGGCAGCACCTCGATATAGACGAAAAATAGCAGGGACTGGGAGCGAAATACTGGGTAAGCGCTCCAAGCGTTCCTGACGCACTCCTCGCCTGTTCATATTTTCCCAGTCTTAGGAACTTAAAGGTCCGTTCGCGCTACCCGACGTAGGAAGAGTCGTGTGGAGAGCAGAGAGGGAATGGTCGTGGCTAGCCGAACACTAGGCAGCTCTCAACGCGTTCGGACCACGCGAACGCGTAGCAAACGGTTAGGCTAGCAGATGTGGACCGACGTCAGAAATCGTGTTCGAGGTCACCACTGCCGACCGCCTACTCTTGCTCCCAGAGAGGTGCTCCCCGTCAGGCAGCATCAAACAGCTACACGAGAGCTAATCCGTGATGAGGAGAAGAGTTTCTGCGTCGCGAACGCTCCTTGCACAATATATATTTCACCAGGTGGCGCTGCGACACATTCTATACAGTTCAATACATAATATCAACTAATATCATTCTTGGGCTTTATTTGAACTTCAATTTTCAATTGTTACATTACATATGATCTGAAACAGTACTAATCATCTATCTTGTTTGAATTATAAACTAAATTATATACGAGAACATTTGATGACTGAAGAAATACGGAACAAAAAATATTTTATAAATACAAATACTAAATATTGTCCTCCAAATGAAAACTTATAAGCTTCTCTCAGTATTCCGTAAAGCAGGATAAACTTGAAGCGTACATAATTCACTCTAATTCATTCAAGAAATGTGTGTTTAAAATTGTTTGAATTATTCCTTTTGGAATATAAGTTAGGAAGGGTCTATTTAAATGAATTCAAGTTTGCACTTCGGAGAGACCAAGTGATTTGAATTCCAGAAATTAACATTGGATTTCTATCTAATGTATTATCCTAAATTTCAGTATAATGAACTGAATTAAGTGTAATATAGATTCTGTGATACCCAAATTAAAAATATAATTTATTATAATTAACAATTAATTATATTAAATAAATTGAAAATTTGAATTCAATGTAGATGAAATAAATGTTAGTATGACTTTAATAATTCTACTAAATTCTATTATATTTCTCAGAAATTTATATTTTTCAAAGTGTATTGACAGGAATAGCAGTTGATTCTTTCTAATAATGTTTGTGATATAAGAAAAAGAAGGGAAAATCAGGTATTCACAGGAATTGCATTTTTCAATCATATCCTATTCAAGCCTTCTTACCGGGATTCTGCCCAAGGAGAAAAAGTTTCAACCAAAAAGTGAATCTTTCAACCAAGTAGTTTTTAAACAAACTTCTTGAATTTGTAAGCCAAATAGGCGAATTATCTCGAAAACAGTCGCATTTTCAACCCGATGATGATAATTTTCGACACAACCATAAATCACAAAAATATTGTTCTGCGTTCACTAAAATGATGAATGTTGTGACAGAAACATTGATTTTTAACAAGCAACAATCATTACCTACCAAGTATATCAATTTTTCAGTAGTATATACTAACATTTTCAAACTTTTCACCAAAATAGATGAATTTTTGACAAAAAATATTTCTTTTGAATTAAATTAAATTTTTATATAATTATTTATATTGAAATATTTCATTCTAATAACACTTTCCAGTATTATTACTTTGTTACGACTTATTTAATTTAATAAATTATTAATAAATTTAATAAAAATTTATTTATTTAATTAAAAATTCAATATAATTAAATTGACTCTGAATTAGTAGAAAACTATTAATTAGTAGTAGTTTTCTACTAATTCGAATAGTGCCGATGCGTTTACTGGTAATTTGTTAAAAATCTACTAATTACATAAGTAGGAATAACTGTCCAAATGAATTGGTAACTGTATCTACTAAAGGAATTGGTAATGGTACTACCAAATGAATTGGTAAATGTATTGCAAGTTACTATTTTAAACTGTAGTTTCAAGTAAATTCAAAAACTGATTTTACAATGAAGAGAATTTAATTGCAGTACAATAATAAACTACTAAAGTCGGATTAAAAAAATGTTACTTCAATCTGAGCAGTAAACATGATATAGTAATAATAAAAACGAAAATATTAATAACCTCATAACGTTAACAAGTTTTACAAGACAAAAACAATTGCAAAGTCGTGACTGTTTTTTTATCTATAGATAAAACTATTTAAACATAATGCAATAAACGAAAGAATCGCATATAATAATCTTCAAAATATGAAAAATGATTTCCATTTTCTGTAAAAATAGCAAAAATGTGTAATATGGTGCCTACTTCTTCTACTTAAAACTCAGTGCATATTTGGGTTAAATCAATGTGGGTCTTGTATTAAATTAAATGTAAACCGTTTTAAACTCCAAAGAGTTGAAATTTGAACAAAAAATATTACATTTCTACGAAGAAAAGATGAATTTTAAACGAAATGCATGAATTCTCAACGAAATAGTTGAATTTGGAACTAAAAAAGATAAGTTTTCAACCAAAAATGTAATAATTACATTTGAACTCAAATGATGAATGTTTGACTGCAATAGATAAATTTGTTATCAGCAGTATAATGTTTCAAAGAAGAATATTAATTTTGAAATATAATGAATAATTTTCTACAAAAAAAATACATTTATTTTAAAGAAATGAAATGAATTTTAAACTAAAAATGACAAAATTTCAACCAACTAGATTAATGTTCAGTTAAAAAAACAATTAATTTTTCACACACATACAAATTTTCCACAAAAAAAAAAACATATTCAGTCAGAATGATGAATTTCCAAATAACATGATGAGTCTTTTACTCGCATAGATGAATTGTGAACCTCAATAGGTAAATTTTAAGTCAAATATATGCATTTTCAACAAAAGCGTTTAACTCTAAACCAAGTCCTTGTATTTTTAACCAAAAAGACTAATTTTAAACTCAAATTGTAAATATTTCACTGGAATACTTTATTTTTTAACCGAAAAGTTGAATTTTCAAAAAAAAATAATTTCCAGACAAAATAATTAATACTAATAGTGAGGATTTTTCAACAACAAACAATTTTCATCCTTGTAGTTGAATCTTTAACTAAAAACTATCAATTTTCAGCCAATAATGGAATA
>CAKNXH010048921.1:0-16225 GCA_932178445.1 Andricus quercusramuli
ATATTTTGAATTTGGGTTTTAGGTACAGTTGCGTGAAACCGGGCTTTTGAGACGAACTTTCAGGAGAACAGAAACGTCATCCTCGAGAAGACACAGCTGCCAGGAGGTATGGGACATACTCCAAGATCCCGGATGGACCTGTCACTTTCGTCTGTCCCTGGATGTCAACAAAACTCAACCACCGTGGACCTATTATACAGAAGAGAAACTCGTATGGCGAACCGGTCGATGGCGGCAGTTCCGGCGTGGCACAGCGTGGGAGGTTGAGTGGATGTGAGTCCCGCTTGACTAGCCGCAACCAATGGGCGCCGGGGTCTCGACCGGTCACAGTATCTCAAAGATGGCCGATCAGCGGTGACCCTTTCCGAGCAGCGCGTGACGTCAGCGGGCCGCGCACCAATCGGGCTGCACGCAAGAGGATACGAGCGCCACCGGCGGCTGACGGGCGCGGGGCGCACCTACTTTCCACGTTCCCTGGAATAGGGAGCATGAAGAAAGACCACGAGGTGAAAAGCTGAGTCGTGGCTTGAAGGCTGAAGAAAAAGTGGACAGGTCCAGTTCGAACGCCACAAAAACGTTGCAAAAGGGAATGGAGGTTGACTTGTTCGCGGCAATCGCGCAGTGGCTGCAAGGTGGGTCATTTCTATGCTTCCTCTCCTAGCGTTCTCGAAAGTCTGGTGCCGCGTATCGAAGTTTTCTCCGTTAAGTGGAAGTGTGCACGTGGGACGAACGCCGCCTCTGAAAATGGCGGCCACGGGTACGGGCTTACTGTGAATCCGAAACCTCTGACCGACACCGAGGAGCTCGGTTTCGGAAGCTAAACACATTCAGCGAGACCGGGCCCTTCGGAAGGTGTTGCAGCGGCCTCACCGATACCCTGCCACCTGAGGGCAGGAGGACGGCTTGGGGAGGTGTCACGCTGCCTCGTGGCTTGGGAAGCCATTTTCGGAGTCACAGAGGCCACGCAAGGGGAGAATTCAAAAGCCTGGGTTCGCCGACTAAATCTCTTGTCAAGAAGGCTCTTGGGTTGTATAAATGTGTAGCTATTAAATTTTCTGATTGTTTTTAAATAATTAAGAACTCTGGTTTTTGGAGGCAGACGCCTCTATGATCGCTTCTCTCGCTCCCACCCACGGTCCCACACTGAGCTATGTCGTAGGTCGGATCAAAGGCCGGATCCTACGAAGTTCGGGCGACGTAGTCTCGTCACCTGGCGCTGGAACTTTTGAATAAAAAACGAACTTCGTGGGTAGTCCACGGGGGTACGAAAGGTCGTGGCCCGTGGACTCAAGGGATCCTACGTAACAACCGAGGTTTCTCTGGTTATTTGTCAACGAGGCTTTCCCCTCGGTTATTCCCAACCGAGGAAGCAGGTATGTAAGGAGTAAGAGAGTACCTTTTCACATCCTCGGGAAAGGGCTTTGTTACAATATATATATATATATATATATATAATATTCTTCTGCATATATGATATATAAATATGTCGGGGTTAAAGAAATCAAGTGCTGCAAGTTCGTTATTTGCCCACTGGACCCCCCCAAACGAATAGAGTCGAATCGGGCAGCAAGCATGTTAGTCGCAGATACCTTGTTTAACCCCGACATATTTAAAGATCATATCTGCAGAAGAATATGCTTGTACCTGCTTACGAGAGACTCCTTCACTGATTTTACATCCTGAATGCTGCTTTGTGGCATGCCCAGGTATGTATAAGTTCTTCCAATGTCAAGGTTGTCTAATAATACTTATATCCACAAGTTCAGGGTCATCGGGAACGCCAATAATCGTTTCTTTCTTCAGATGAATCTTGGCACACTTGCACCAGAATCATAGATCTTCAGGTCATCCATATAAAATACATGAATGACCATATGCTCGCGATGATTAGTGACGCCGCAGTGGCCTCAAGGAGAATTGCGCAGTGCGAGAGATAGAAGCAGAAGTGTGTTGCAAAGGAGCATAGGGCTCTAGGTATCGCCCTGCAGGACGTTCCTCTAGAAGTTGACGTTATTCGTTGTTACACGATAATTTCCAGATGAGATAGTGAATCTAGTTTCTCAAAAAGGCATCAATCTCTCTATGCATCTCACTGTGTGTGGATAAACCTTCAAACTTTCCTAGAGGCAGATGATAAGTCTGTGAGAGGTTGAATCAATAGCTTTCCGCTAGTCAATGCAGGCCATTGGCAGGGTATGCTCATGGGCTGCTGCTCTTTGCAGACGCACCTGTTAATTAGCATTTTCTTTCGGTAGCCTGCTACAACTTTTTTCTGGCCACGTTGTTTGTACATCTCTCTCCACACAGGATCAATTCTTCGAAAAATCCTGTTTTTGTGGACAGCTAAAAAGATCTTGTACAGCGTGTTCAAACAAGTTTTTGGCCTGTGATTCTTTGGGTTGGACAAGTCGCCTTTTTCGGTAGGAGTATAGTGCGTAAATATGATGTGAATATGCGGGCCAGATGTTGGTGTGTAGGAGTAAACTTCTTCCACCAGAAATTCTTGATACCATCTGGGCCTGCAGTGGAAAAGTTCTTTGTGCCTTTAGTGCTTTTTTACCTCTTCGGCTTTTACCCAAGGCCGCTGAGAGTCGCTCCGGGCCCTGGGGTTCTATATTATCACAGGCCTTCCTCTGCCCCCTTTACTACGCAGAGTTTTACTGAAGACTACTTGAGTTTTGCTAGAGTTTTAATTGCCGAAACCTAGTTACTAATTAGGACATGGGCAGAAAAATATTCACAAATTATAAAAGATACTACCACTAGATGTATAATACTGTAAGCTTGCTTTACTCTAAAAGATGCGATGCTCAAATTTTGAAGCCAAAAATGAAGATTCGTTCTTTGAAGAGTATTAAGTAACTGTAAAGATTACAGAGTTTCTTTGTCAAAATATGCAACAAAAATTGATATCAACATTTCAGCTTCATCCGCTAGCTCATGCTGCAGGTCCGTGTGGTATGTGTTCAGCAGCTCAGTTGCTTGTTTTCCAATCAGATTTTTATCTTCAAATTCTTTCTCGTGCACCTTGTCTGCCATTTTCTTCTGCTCTCAATTTCTCTTGGTTTCCTCTTGGAGAGATTTTGGCTACCCGATGTTTCTCGCCAGCGTGACAGCTTCGTTCCAAATTTTCCTCTCGCGTGATGAATTACGCAGAGGCTGCAGCTTTGCAATTAAACTTTTTAAATTTTTACAGATCACAACAAGCGTTGCCCCTCGAGCCTGAATTACTTTTTTTACAATGTCAGTGGTTTATGAAACTTCAACCCAAATCGATGTCAGGAGTAAAAAATTTAAGAGAGAGTATGTCTTCTACTAGGAAAATTAAACATTTCGTGCTTTCCCACCATACCTGCAAGACAGCAAACGCTGGTAGTCGTGGCTTAAAACCTCCGTTGTGAGAAACACATACCGTAATCGCACGGGTTTCTTATAACCATAGCATGGTCAAGTGAAAGCTTTTCTCGCACGGCAATAATACTTTTTAAAGCATACGCTCGAGCTCTATTACCATGCGATTTATGCTTTAGTAGTGTAGAGACTTGCCACATTGAAATTGTATGACTTCAAGAAAATATAGCACGAACTCCGGGCCTATTTTGCACTTCGAAATTTCGTACTTTAATAGGAATAGCATAGTATTTTGCTAAACATTCAAAAAAAACTACCTGCAGTTACTGACATGCCTGCATTGAGAAGCCTTTCGTTGATAAACTAACTGTAAATTCGATCTCAAGTGTTTCAACTTTGTTTGTATTTACAATGTCATGGTGCTCATTTGATGAGCAATTTGTTTTCTTATTACGAAACAGTATCAAATACATTTGCTTCCTCATGAAGGAATTCTAAATAAAAAAATCTTAATAGGCCACTCAAAATGTTTCGAAGCGAAGAATCTTTTTCATTTTCACATAGACTTTGAATTAGGTACCAAAAAAAATTATGTTCAACTCAGATATTTCAATTTTTTAAATCACCATAATATCCGTACTCTTCGATACAATGCGCTGCTATTATAGGTGAATTGATTTGTCTCGAATTCAGGACTCTTCTTTATTCATGTATTAAATTGAAATTATGTGATCGAGACAATTTTTACCATGAAAATCGATTTTTCAAATAATATAAATGACCATAACTTCCTTACTCTTTCATAAAATGTATGAATATTATGTAGGTCAATCAATTTATTTTAAACCAAGAAATGTTTCAAGATCTTGTAACAGCTTTCAATCATGTCATTGAAGAATTGTATTATAGAAAAACATATTTTCAGGATATTAAAAAGTGCAAAAAAAAAGTTACAAATATTTTTATAAATCCTTCAATCACTTTTCAGATATCAAAAGAGAAAATATGCCACAAAAATTTCATCAATTCATCTGCATTCATCTTCAAGTTATCGTGTTTACAAAAAAGTGTGACATCCACACACATTGACTAACAAACACACACACACGCTTTCATCCGCACAATTGTTAAGAACACCATATTAGCCATTTTTTGATTGAGGAACGTTCAATCAAACGAATTAAAAATGTTTTCGAAATTGTTACCATTACAAAGCTTCCTCTGTGAGGAAGTGAAAATGGCGAATATCTGCACCTAAACCAGTCAAGAATCCGAAGAAAAAATTGAAAAATATTCTTAAGATTCTTAAAAAAATTATGGCCGATCAGAATATAATTTATTTTACGAATATTTGTCACTTCTGTTCCTTTTTATTAATAAACTTATTATAAAATTTTATTAATATTAATAATTACGCTCACGATCTATACCCACGATAAATATAAGACATTAAATTGTTTAATTTAAATGAAAGGCAAGCACGAACATGGAGGATTTCATACCAATAATATTTTATCAAGAAAATAAATAATTGATGCAATATACTTGACCAGCTTGAATTTTTGAAGAAAAAAATCATTGTCATTGTAAATATTTCTAATAATTTTGAAATGCGCATTATGAGAACCTTGACGTATGAAATGGGCATTATGAGGACCATTTTATATGAAACTCATATATAGGAGTTATGGGTACCTTTTCTCCAAGACAGCCGAGTATGAGAATTATAAGATGGACTTTGTAGCCTTGGTACAGCCTACTCAGCTCGAAAAGAAGTGCTTGATATTGCGCTCGTTTTTCTCCCTCCTTTGCCGTGATATTACCATCGGCTGGTGCAGAGAATTCAATCACATAAATGATCTTGTTCATTAGATCTTGGAGGATAATAACAGGCTTCGTAGTCTTGATGCGTTGAGTGGTGGAGAATGAGAAACTCCAGTAGATCTTACACTGATCATTCTCCACAACGGACTCGAGTTCCCCCTCGGCATATGGCAAGACGGGCAATAGATCAACACCATAGAAATGCCTAAGATGTTAATATAACACTTTTAGAACTGCATTGTGTCTCTCTATGTTCGCGTAGCGTGCATATTTAGAGCATCCACTGAGAACATTTTTGAGTGTTTCTGGCTCTTGCTTGCACTCTCGGCAGTTGGTGTCGCCTACAGGTACATTCATTATGCGCTCGCAGTAAACTAAGGTGTCTATAATGCCGTCTTGATAGGCAAAAAGAAATCCCTCAGTCTCCGATCTCAATCCAGCAGACTTGAGAAACATGCTGGACAGAACCATCGAGAGCTCTTCTCTACGTATGAGGCCGTAGAACTTACCATGAAGGGGTCTGTCAGCATGTTCTCTTAGTAGGAGCGTATGTTCTGTTTCCTGTATACGACTTTTGAGCACCAGAGGTGTTAGCGATGTTAGGCCATGTGTAGTGTCACTGGAATTAAATGGGAGGTTAAGCTCCTCTACGGCCCTATCTGCAGCATGGTACAGAAACGCCGCAGCATTGGCGACTTCATGTTGATGTACAAGTAGAATAAGGTAATCCGTGCTTTTTAGAACTGAGCTGGCTATCGCCAGAACCGTTCTTCGATGAAGAAACTCTAATCTTAGCAAGCTTCTACCCCTTTTATCGCGAGGGAGATATATTCGAGGTACGGAAGATCTGGAATGAAGACTTCGTTGTATTGTCATCATCTTGCGTGTGCTTCGATCAAGTTGCTTTAACTCATCGGCGTTCCATTTTACTGCACCAAACGTGTAGAGCAGTACAGGAACGGCCAGCATATTGGTCGCCTGGATCTTATTCTTTCCAGATAATTCGGAAGCCCAAATTTTTCTGAGAATTTGGCGATAACTTTTTCCAAGGGCCGTTTTTAAGTTATGTACATTTTGGGTTTCCGCTTGCGGTATTCCAAGATATGTATATGTTTCTCCCATATCAAGATGTTGAATGGTATTTCCGCCTATGGGTTGGACATCCTGATCGTCACGGAATGATGTAGTTTCTAGTCTTCCTTGGTATAGGCGGACGCAGACATACTTGTTCAGTCCGAAGCTCATGCCAATCGCTTTGGAATACCTATTTAACGCCTCTACAAGGATGTTGAGGTCCTTTTTTGAGGATGCAAAGAGTTTAAGGTCGTCCATGTATAAAAGGTGGTTAACCTTATAATCTCTTCTGTTCGGTCGGCCACGTTGGTATCCAGAGCGTTTGCCTCGGAGCACAATAGATAGAGGCAAGAGGGAGATGCAGTAAAGTATCGGACTTAGAGAGTCTCCTTGAGAGACCCCCCTCTTATATGTGACAAAGCTTGTAGTTACTTGTCTTTTGTCAGATGTTATGACAAATCTTGTCCTGCACAAGAGCATAAGCTCTTTTATGCATCTCACTATTTTTGGATGCACCTCCATGCACTCAAGGAGCTTAATAAGTAGCTCATGGTTCGTGTTATCGAATGCCTTACGGTAATCAATCCAAGCCATGGACAGATTGCGTCGATACCTGATCGAGTCCTTGGTAATACACCTGTCTATTAACAGGCTCTCCCTTTAACATGCCAGCCCTCTCTTGCATTCACGTTGTTCAACTATTACACTCCATACCGGCCCGATAGATGTTAATATCTTCTCTTTGAGGATGCCAGTGAATAGCTTGTAGCTGATGTTTAAACAAGCTATGGGCCTGTAGTTTTTTGGACTTGACAAATCTCCAGTCTTAGGGATCAATACCGTGCGCCCTTCCACTAGCCACTGCGGGACGGGTTGTTCTCTGTTTAAGAAAGTACCCAGATAACAAACGTGCCTGGACCATAACCTGTCCGATGATCGTCGACCGTGTGCCTGCTATAAAGCATTGCATGGTCGGTAAATGTGCAGGAGACCGACGTGCGTGCATAACGGCTTGAATATGGCTGACAAGTGGCCGGCATGTTAGATGCCCGACTGTCAGACGAGCGTAATAGCCAGCAATAGCGGACACATTCAGATACTCAGGTGCCTCACAGCAGTCCTGTCAATCGGACCGCGTACCGACACATACACCAGCTACAGGCGGACATTTTGTTATCTGGGTAGTAAATATACGAGCTAGATGTTGGTGCGTAGAAGTGAACATCTTCCACCAAAAGTTGTTGATTTTATCTGGCCCTGGCGCTGAAAAGTTCATAGTTCTAGCGATAACTTTCTACACGTCTTCAGCAGCAATTAGTGGACACTTTTACTCTGGACCTTGTAACCTTTGCCTATAGCAAAAGTTACGAACGAATGATATATCAGAAGCGTCTTCATTTAGCTGATTAGTATCTCCATATACTTGCTCCAAGAAGACTTGAATCTCTTCTCGACTAGGCGGATTTGTAACTACACGTGACGCTTTATTGAACAGACGGGAAGGATTAGTAGAAAAGGTGGAATTTTCCTGAATCCACTTAACACGCCGTTCAAGGCGCTGTTTCGCTGTTGAAAGAGATCTTATTTTTTGCGTCCAGTGCTGCTTGATGGTCAACAGTTTACACTTGTTCAGCGTGTGATTTGCTTTCCTCAAGTTTCGAGCAAGTGCCCTAACTTTTGGAGTGAACTTTTTATTTCATGTTATGTAGCTAATCACGCACTGGACATTTGATGCATGCCGTCTCGCCGTTTCAATTTTGAACTGAAGCTGTACAATACGCTAGCGTGTCTTACTCAGAATTACCGAAGTATCGTTACTTCTATAATCGCTAAGCAGGGAGACCGCCTTCTCGTAAACTACACAGTTCAGATTCCAGAGATTAACATCTTCGGGGAGCGAATCGGGGAGAGCAGTATTAGCTTCAGCTAATTTGTCCATCCTGAGGAAGACTTTTTGGTGGACAGATCTCCTACTTCTCATGTTAGCATTATCGGCTATCTGCAAAGGTGGTCTTGCTGGAACGGGTGGAATGTTCGCTGGAGGATTTTGCTCCTCTTCTTGTTGATGAAGAGCTTCATATCCGTTCTTTCGCAAGAAGGATACCTGATCTCTTAAGTATTGAGGCGTTTTATAAGCATATTCCGGGTGCATATTGATCCAACGGTCATGTAACCTCTCCATGAATCCTCTCCGCGCCGGTGACCTTCTTTGCCAACAGGTAAGAAGGTCCCTCCTGAGTTGGTCCGACCATTTAAATCGATGTTCTCACGCTTGTCCGGGGCCATTGCCTGTTCGTCGCCTCAGTTCTTTCCTATTGCCACTCCCAAATGGGCCATGGCCTCCATCCGAGAGAGGCCCATTGTGGGTGGCACTGCGCGATACTGGTGTCATAACCGCATAATTCGTTGCATTGGAGGGTTAGCCCAAAGTAACGTGGCTGACTGCAAGAGCCGGAGATCTCGGGCGCCATTTCCCTTTCGGGGTAGGTTTTAGATTGATCTGGAATTCTCGTGTTATTTATTTGAATGACACGTTCATTCCGCAACACTGCTTCGAACCAGGTTGCTGATGAACCTCTCTAGTCACTCTGTTTACAAACTATTTGTCGCTACACTTTTCTGTCCTGGCATATTACTCTAGCTTCCTTCACGTCCATGCAATTTTTCATGCAAGCTCTTGTGTTTTATATGGCTTCTTATGTCCCTTCGGATTAGTGTCTCATTCACAGATTCTAACCATTCTTTCGGCGGTCTACCTCTGGGCATTCTGCCATTTACTTTACCTTTATACACTTGCTTAGTCAGTCGTTCATCTTTCATTCTTTCAAGATATCCGAACCCCCTTACCTGATTTCGTTTCCATATGTGAACTCGTGTCTCTCGTGTACCACATTCTTTGAGGATTGTCTCGTTTCGTACTTTGTCCATCAGTGTTTTCCCGCATATTATGCGCAGAGGTTTCATGCCGATCGCGTTGATTATACTCCTTTCCTTTTCTTGACAGGTCCGTGTCTCGCTACCGTATAGTACAGTCGGTACGAATATAGAATTATGTATGGCCATTTTAGCTTGTTTCGATATGTTTTTATTTGTGAGGATGGACCCTGCTCTTCCGATAACCAGCTTACCCTTATTTATGCGCCAATCTAACTCCCCATCTATTTTTCCGTCGTTAGTGAATAGACTACCTAGATATACGTATTTGCAAACCCTTTCTAATCTCTCATCATATTTCACGTTAATTTTGGGGCCCATGTTCTTCATGCTTGTATTAAGGTTATTCAACATTCTTTGCAAGTCCTCGATTGATTCTGCCATAACAATCTTGTCATCTGCGAAAGCTAACCCACGTACCTTGACGGTTTCGGGATCTACACCTTCTTCGTCGAAGAGGGCAGTTCGAAGACACTTATCCATGAATATGATAAATAACCACGAGGACATAACGCATCCTTGTGTCACGCTTGGCATAATATCGAACCAGTCACTTAGTTTCCCATTCACCCTCACACTCGCTTTACTACCTGTATACATTGTTTTTATTGCTTGTAGGAGCCCTCCATTTACTCCATACTCTTTATGGGCTTCCCAAAGTTTACTTCTATTTACCCTGTCAAATGCTTTTTCTAGGTCAATAAATGCACAGAAAACTTTCTTTCCTACAGGGATCCGACCGAAGCGAAACAAAATTCTTTCGTGATTTTCGTTCTGTTTCCATACTGCCAAAACGTATCTATATTCACTCGGCTTAGGTTACGTTATTCAAAATACCGAAATTGTAACGAAATTTTTTAATCACGCGTATTTTGAAAAAAACAGTTCATTCGAATCCTTGTGCACCTGATGTAAATATTAAAAGGAAGACAGGTAAAATATCAAGTTATAACAATTTCGTTTTCAATTTTGTTCCAATCTGTCAAAACGTAACGAAAAGTAAACAAAAGATTAAGTACTTTTTGGATAACGTAACGTAACGAAACGATAGTTTTGGACGGATCCCTGCTTTCCTACTCTCAAGCTATTTTCTGTGATCTGTCATAGGCTAAATATCTGATCTGTACATCATCTTTCTGGCAGAAATCGACTTTGGACTTCCCATATCTTCTCTTCTGTAATTTCCATTACCCTATAAATACGTATTTTTGAGTATATTTTACTTATGGTACTTAGTAGGCTGATACCTTTGTAATTATTGCAGTTGCTTTTATCTCCCTTCCTTTTGTATATTCATACGATAATCGCTTTTCTCCAATCGCCTGGGACTTCTCCTGTCTCGAAACATAAATTTATCAATTCGCACAACCTGTGAGGTATGCACTCGCCCACGTATTTGTACATTTCAACGCTAATACTGTCTATACCAGCAGCCTCACCGTTTTTCAAGTTCTTAATTATATCTCTGACATCAGTGACACAGACTTTTTCCAACGGATTTTCTAATGCATTAGGTTCTGTGTCGCAGTTTTGTTGTCCTATATCTTCACCTCCTAATAGTTCTTCAAACGAGTCTTTTAAAGCGTGTACAATCCCGTCTACATCATATAGAATTTCACCTTTGTTCTTTGTAATGTTGACAAACTCTGTACTTTTACTGTCCTTCAACTGTTTATATAATAGTTTCGTAATTCCTTCAAAGTAGTTTTGTATTTTTTTCTCTTCTTCTGTTATGGTTTTCTCTTTACTCCCTTTGACAAGTCGTTTATCTTTCCTCTTTTTGTGTCTGTAATCATTTTTGAGTCCATTTTTCTCCTCATCGCTAAGCCCTGTCATGTTCAGCGTTTTATTGTGCGCTTCTTTTTTTTCTTTTTGGGCTGTCTCAATTGTATCGTTCCACCACGCATCGCCAGACTTAACATCGCCGTACCACACACTTCAATCACAGTTATAACAATGGTATCCCGTAATAAAGACCACGCGCCCTCAATATCTTTATTGCTTTCAAGCGGCTTCCAAATTGCCTTATCTATGCGTTCGTTTATCTTATTCTGAAAATCTATTCGCACTTCCGGTTTCTGTAAATTTTCGACCTTGATTCGTTTTTGTTTCGTTTGTTTGGTTCTCTTTCTTCTCCATCCCCGCCTTAAGTTCATTTTGGAGACTAAGAGGTGATGATCAGTATTGCATTCGGCCCCCCTCATGACTCTTGTATTTGTAAATAGTTCTCTTAGTCTTTCATCTGCAATAACGAAGTCAATCATACTGCGGTTATTTCCTTTACACCAGGTGTAAGTGTGGATCATTTTATGTCGAAACCAAGTATTTGTAATAAATAGGCCCTTCTCTAAGTATAAGCCAACTAAGTATTTCCTGTTATAGTTTTTTCTTGTTGGGTCCCCAAAATTACCTAGCACCCCTGCTGTATCTGTATCCTGTCGTTGTCCGCCGACCCATCCGTTCATATCTCCTAAAAAAATTATTCTTCCACCTTCATCGCAAGTACTTATTGTATCATTCAGAGTGTCCCAGAAGGCGTCCTTAACTTCCGTCGAATTGCTATCGACTGGTGCGTAGCACGCTGTAATAAATAATCTTCTGATTCCTACCTTCATTCTAGCCCATAGTAATCTGGGTGATACAAAATCATGATCTTTGAGATGTTGTCTTGCTTTTTTATTCATAATTAAACCGACCCGTTGACTACCATGTGATTCGCTAGCTAGTCCTGACCATATTTCACAACCGCCTTTCAACACCCCATTTTCTATGTTTCTAATTTCGCAACCCTTTTTCTTCGTCTCAGGTACACAAAGAATATCTAGTTTCCTTATGTGCATAGTTCTTCGTAGTTCTCTTATCTTAAGATCACTTGTTTTTTGTCAGATGTTATGACAAATCTTGTCCGCCACAAGAGCATAAGCTCTTTTATGCATGTCACTATTTTTGGATGCACCTCCATGCACTCAAGGAGCTTAATTAGTAGCTCATGGTTCGTGTTATCGAATGCCTTACGGTAGTCAATCCAAGCCATGGACAGATTGCGTCGATAACTGATCGAGTCCTGGGTAATACACCTGTCTACTAACAGGTTCTCCCTGCAACCTGCCAGCCCTCTCTTGCATCCACGTTGTTCAACTATTACACTCCATAACGGCTCGACAGATGTTGATATCTTCTCTTTGAGGATGCCAGTGAATAGCTTGTAGCTGGTGTTTAAACAAGCTATGGGCTTGTAGTTTTTTGGACTTGACAAATCTCCGGTCTTAGGGATCAATACCGTGCGTCCTTCCACTAGTCACTGCGGGACGGGTTGTTCTCCGTTTAAGAAAGTAGTAAATATACGAGCTAGATGTTGGTGCGTAGAAGTAAATTTCTTCCACCAAAAGTTGTTGATTTTACCTGGCCCTGGCGCTGAAAAGTTCTTATTTCTAGCGACAACTTCCTTCACATCTTCAGCAGTAATTAGTGGACACTCTTCCTCTGGACCTTGTAACCTTTGCCTTTGGCAAAAGTTACGAAAGAGTGATATATCAGAAGCGTCTTCATTTAGCTGATATGTATCTCCATATACTGGCTCCCAGAAGACTTGAATCTCTTCTCGACTAGGCGGATTTGTAACTACACGTGACGCTTCATTGAACAGACGGGAAGGATTAGTAGAAAAGGTGGAATTTTCCTGAATCCACTTAACTCGCCGTTCAAGGCGCTGTTTCGCTGTTCAAAGAGATCTTATTTTTTGCGTCCAGTGCTGCTCGATGGTCAACAGTTTACACTTGTTCAGCGTGTGATTTGCTTTCCTCAAGTTTCGTGCAAGTGCCCTAATTTTTGGAGTGAACTTTTTATTTGATTTTATGTAGCTAACCACGCACTGAACATTTGATGCATGTCGTCTCGCCGTTTCAATTTTGAACTGAAGCTGTGCAATACGCTCGCGTGTCTTACTCAGACTTACCGAAGTATCGTTACTTCTATCGTCGCTAAGCAGGGAGACCGCCTTCTCGTAAATTGCACAATTCAGATTCCAGAGATTAACATCTTCGGGGAGCAAATCGGGGAGAGCAGTATTAGCTTCAGCTAATTTGTCCACCCTGAGGAAGACTTTTTGGTGGATAGATCTCCTACTTCTCATGTTAGCATTATCGGCTATCTGCAAAGGTGGTCTTGCTGGAATGGGTGGAATGTTCGCTGGAGGATGTTGCTCCTCTTCTTGTTGATAAAGAGCTTCATATCCGTTTTTTCGCAAGAATTATACCTGATCGCTTAAATACTGAGGCGTTTTATGAGCATATTCCGGGTGCATTTTGACCCAACGGTCATGTAACCTCTTCATGAATCCTCTCTGCGCCGGTGAGCTTCTTTGCCAACAGGTAAGAAGGTCCCTCCTGAGTTGGTCCGACCATTTAAATCGATGTTCTCGCGTTTGTCCGGGGCCATTGCCTGGTCGTCACCTCGGTTCGTTCCTATTGCCACTCCAAACTGAACCATGGCCTCCATCCGAGATAGACGTATTGTGGGTGTCACTGCGCGATACTGGTGTCGTAACCGCAGAATACAAAGGGGCGGAAATCGAGACTCTTCAAAATTCTTCGAAGACCCTTTAAGTACCACAAAAATCTGAAGATTCCTTAAAATCACTCCAAATACCTCAAAGATTTAGAAATTCTCTCAAATTGGAAAATCTCCTAATATATTTTAAAAATTTTCGAAATACCGTGAAATTCGAAAATTCTCGAATAATAAAAATTCCCGAAAAATAGAAATCCCGACAGAAAATTCCTGAATTATAAAATATCCGAACTACAAAATTCCCCAAAAATAAAATTCCTGAATTATGAAATTCCGGCATTATAAAATTTCAAAGTTAAAACAAAATTTCAAAATAATAAAATTCCCGGACAGTTTATAATATTGCCAAGTTGGAAAATTTCCGAATAATGAAATTCCAGAGAGTTTATAATATTATCGAATTTGAAAATTCCCGAATAATAAAATACCCGGTATAAAAGTACTGAATTATAAAATATCCGTACTAGAAAATTCTCGACTAATAGAATTCCAGCATAAAAAATCCCTAGATTCAAAAATTCCCAAATGAAAAAATTTCCGAACAATAAAATTCCCCAACAGTTTATAATATTTCCAAATGGGAAATTTTCCAAATAATCAAATTCCATACAGTTTATAATATTATCAAATTGAATATTCCCGAATAATTAAATTTCCGAATAATAAAAATATCCGACAGAAAATTACTGAATTATAAAATTCCCGACAGCTTGTACTGTTACCGAATTAAAAAAATTCCCAAATAATAAAATATCCTGAAGAAATTACCGAATGATAAAATATCCGTACTGGAAAATTCCCGAATAATAAAACTGTCGAATTGGAGAATTCGCGAAAGAGTTTATAATATTGCCTAGTCGGAAAATTTCCGAATAATCAAATTCCCGATAGTTCATAAAATTATTGAATTTGAAAATTCCAAAATAATGAAATACCCGACAGAAAATTATTGAGTCATAAAATATCCGAACTAGAAAATTCCCGTATGATAAAATACCCTACAGAAATTTACCGATTGTTGAAATGGCCAAACTGGAAAATTTCTGAATTACGAAATTCCAGCACAATAAAATCCCTGAATTTAAAAATTCCCCAATAATAAAATTCCCGAATCAAAGAATTCCCAAACAGTTTACAATATTAAAAAACTATAAAATTTCCAAAGTAATGAAATTTCTGAATTATAAAATTCCAGCATAATAAAATTCCTGAATTGAAAAATTCCCAAACAGTTTATTTTTGAAGAAGTTTTACTTTAGTAAAGCACAAATGTCTCATGGAATTGTATATTTCTTGAATATCTGAGGTTCAATTCGTTTGAACTTTCAACTAAAATGAACGGATAGAGTGTTTAAACGTAGTTTAATTTAGGGAAGAAATAGTATAATCCCCCCCCCCCTGCCCGCTGGAGACAAAAAATAGTACAATCTCAAAAATTTACAATCTTGAAATTCATTTAGACAATCTTGAAATTCATTTAGACAGAAGGGGAAGAGAGAATAAGAGAGTCAAGATTTAACGGGAACTATGTATGGATTATGCCAAGGGCAAGAGCGCAATATTTGTATGTGAAAGGAGAGAAAGGAAGTCAGGAACTTATAGCGAGGATGAGGTGTGGTTGTATGGAGGGTTTCAATAGGTTTTGGCTCTCTCGAGAGAAGAGGATGTGTGAACTGTGCGGAAAGGGGGATGCAAGAGTGGAGCACTGGCTGGAGGAGTGCGGGGAGGTGGAAAGAAGTGAGATAAGCATGGAGGCATTGTTGCATGAAAAGGGGGAAAAAAGGGCAGTAGCATGGGTGAAGGGAGTGGTGGGTAAGATGGAGATGAAGAGAAGGAAGGAGAAAGAGGAGTGGAGAAGGAAAGATTGTAAATAGGAGAGAAAGTAGATATAAGTAAGATGTAAATATTGTAAATAGTAGATAAGTAATACGTATTAGCTGCAAAAACAGAGGTTGGCAAGCGAGGCAATGCGAAAAAGTAGAGACATGCGAGCGAGGCGAGGCGAAGCGAGGAAGGAAAGGCGATACGAGCGTGCGGCATAGAGATAAGGAATGGATGGATGTTAGTTCTTAAGGGTTAGTTTTAAGGAAATTCTGTAAAAAATGGATGTGTAAGCAAGTCAATTTTTTAAGGCCAGCAGGCTGAAAAATAAACGTTTATCTAATATTTTAAAAATTGGTTTTTTATAGTAGAATTGTTTTCATTAGCATAATTCAAAGTTGAAGCGAGAATATAAAAGATTCCTTGGTTCGAGACAGATCGATTGACCTATACTGTTAATACATTTTATTAAAGTGTAGGGAAGTTATGTTAATTTATACATTTTGATAATCGTTTTTTTTATAGTAAGACTTTTTCCATCAACATGATTCAAAGTTGATGCAAGAACAGAAGAGATGTGTTGATTCCTTAAATTCAATGAATTACTTGAATTCGATGAATTCCTTGAATTCGATGAATTCCTTGAATTCGA